>CABPRJ010000072.1:105001-121109 GCA_902439185.1 Cinara cedri
TAGAAAATCAGTAGATATTAAACTTGTAAGTGTACTAGAAAAATCATTACATCAATACATCAATTTTTTAATATTTTTTTGACGGTAAATTATTCTTGTGTTGAGATTAAAGCTGCTGCTATGGTGGCATTCGCATCTGCTGTTGATTTTTATTTGAATCTTTCTCTTTTGGAGCCGCTAACAGGGTCTGATGGACCATCACCTTCCTACCTCTCGCGCCACCACTCCGAGTCCTTCGGTGGTCTTCTAAGTCACCTTGTTCACGCCTTTAACGGTGGCTTTGGCGACAACTTTGGTGATCCAGGCAATCTGATACCCGGACACACCGTCCCGCCTCGGCGGGGCGGCAGCCGCGGCCGTACTGGCATTACGTCAGAACGGCATGTCGGGCTACCGGGCGCGTCCCCAGGTTGCGGATAAGGGAACGTTCCTCGTAGAGGACAACTGCGATATAAGCCAGTACGGAACTGGTCGAATAAGCAGTCGTGGACAATACACAAATCAGGGTAGGGCGGGCTCTTCAGCCTTGGCCGGCAGCCGTCCTAGGGGAAGGAAAACCACGAACAAAACCCCCTGGCAGTAGGGTAAAAATGCAATGGACAGATACCATTTAAAAAAACTCTTTATGGAAGACAACATCGGAAGTATTGAAGTTACAACAGCAGGGGGTTCGGAGACCCAGCTGTCGGCAGTAGAAAGTGCGCAAGCAGGCTTTCTTCGGTCGTCATCTTGCAACTGCAGAGTTTTGGAGGTGTCCAGTCTGGCCTCCACTTCTTTAAATGCTACAGCTGATGAAGAGTCCGTGTCAATTGTTTACAATGATAATGATTCTACCGTTAGAGATCCATTGATAGCGGACCTAGGCCGTTTAAATGGAAGAAAAAGACGACTACCACCGTCATTAACAGATTACTCATGTTTGAAGAAACTGAGAGATGGCTCGTCCATCGGCCCTGTGTCAATAAACTATTACAGCACGGCTTCACCGTCCTATAGCTTAGATTCACCATCCTATAGCCCAACATCATTACCTTATAACTTAAAGTCACCATACTACAGCCTAGATTCACCGTCCTATAGCCCTCCGTCACCGTCTCTTAGCTTGAAGTCACCGCCTTCTAGCCTCCCGTCACCGTTTTCTAGCCCCTCGTCACTATCCTATAGCCCAACGTCAACACCTTATAGCATAAGGACACCTTCCAACAGCCTTGATTTTCCGTCCTACAGCCCTCCNTCTTCTAGCCATTGAATTTACCGTCTTCTAGCCCCCCGTTACTATCATATAAGTTAGAGACACCACACTTATAAGTTAGAGACACCACACTTTTGCATAGGATCACCGTCCAACAGCTTATATTCACCGTCCAATAGTCCTGCGCCACCTTATCTTAAATTTGAGTCACCGCCTTCTAGCCCCCCGTCACCGTTTGCTAGCCCCTCGTCACCATCCTATAGCCCAACGTCAACACTTTATAGCATAAGGACACCTTCCAACAGCCTAGATTTACCGTCCTACAGCCCTCCGTCACCGTCTCTTAGCTTGAAGTCACCGCCCTCAAGCCACCCTTCACCGTCCTATAAATTTAATTTACCGTCTTCTAGCCCCCCGTTACTATCATATAAGTTAGAGACACCACACTTTTGCATAGAATCACCGTCCAACAGCTTATATTCACCATCTAATAGTCCTGCGCCACCTTATCTTAAATTTGAGTCACCGCCTTCTAGCCCCCCGTCACCGTCTTCTAGCCCCCCGTTACTATCATGTAAGTTAGAGACACCACACTTTTGCATAGAATCACCGTCCAACAGCTTATATTCACCATCTAATAGTCCTGCGCCACCTTATCTTAAATTTGAGTCACCGCCTTCTAGCCCCCCGTCACCGTCTTCTAGCCCCCCGTTACTATCATGTAAGTTAGAGACACCACACTTTTGCATAGAATCACCGTCCAACAGCTTNATACACAAATCAGGGTAGGGCGGGCTCTTCAGCCTTGGCCGGCAGCCGTCCTAGGGGAAGGAAAACCACGAACAAAACCCCCTGGCAGTAGGGTAAAAATGCAATGGACAGATACCATTTAAAAAAACTCTTTATGGAAGACAACATCGGAAGTATTGAAGTTACAACAGCAGGGGGTTCGGAGACCCAGCTGTCGGCAGTAGAAAGTGCGCAAGCAGGCTTTCTTCGGTCGTCATCTTGCAACTGCAGAGTTTTGGAGGTGTCCAGTCTGGCCTCCACTTCTTTAAATGCTACAGCTGATGAAGAGTCCGTGTCAATTGTTTACAATGATAATGATTCTACCGTTAGAGATCCATTGATAGCGGACCTAGGCCGTTTAAATGGAAGAAAAAGACGACTACCACCGTCATTAACAGATTACTCATGTTTGAAGAAACTGAGAGATGGCTCGTCCATCGGCCCTGTGTCAATAAACTATTACAGCACGGCTTCACCGTCCTATAGCTTAGATTCACCATCCTATAGCCCAACATCATTACCTTATAACTTAAAGTCACCATACTACAGCCTAGATTCACCGTCCTATAGCCCTCCGTCACCGTCTCTTAGCTTGAAGTCACCGCCCTCAAGCCACCCTTCACCGTCCTATAAATTGAATTTACCGTCTTCTAGCCCCCCGTTACTATCATATAAGTTAGAGACACCACACTTTTGCATAGAATCACCGTCCAACAGCTTATATTCACCATCTAATAGTCCTGCGCAACCTTATCTTAAATTTGAGTCACCGCCTTCTAGCCCCCCGTCACCGTCTTCTAGCCCCCCATCACCGTCCTATAGCCCCACGTCATCGCCTTTTAGCTTAGATTCACCGTTCTATAACTTTGTTTTATCTCCCTACAGCCCGGCGTCACCTTTCTATTACCACCCAGCGTCACCGTCTTACAGATTGTTGTCACCGTCTCACAGCATGGAGTCACCGTCCTACAGCTTAGAGTCACCGTCTTCCAACTTGGATTCACCGTCTTATAGTGTGCATTTAGTCGACGATGATGATGGCGACAAATAGCTTCACATTGCCTCATTGATGGGATACACCCCACTAACTTGTGATTTTTTGTTTTTTTTGAAATACCTGTTACTTTTTGCTTATTTGTTTAAATAAATAAACGATAAAACTTTACTATTTTGTTACTATATTGTAAAACTTTATACAACTGTTTCAAATAATTTGTTTAAATTATATTATCTTTGTGAATAGATGATATTATTTTAAACAATACAAATTTACAAAAATTATTATTTTATTGTTTTCAAAGTTGTTTTTTGTTTTTTTTGTAATTTAGTTTAATATATTTTAAAGAAGATTTTGATAGAAAACCTTATTTTCTTTTTTTTGAGGCAGTAAAATGTTCAATGTTTTTGATCCATTTTTGAGCTAATTATAGACATTTTAATTTTGTGAGTTTTTTACGTAATTTCTATTCGGTATGTACTCTTGTAGATAGATAAAATAGTTACACTAAACGGAAATGTTTAAAAACTTAACAGGATTTTTCTTAAAAATTTTACTTTGTGTTCAAAAAAAAAATTTAGCTTGTGCATTTTTTTTTCTATAAGAGAAATTTAATATTAGATTTTGATGAAAATCTTAACTATTACGGCCTTTCAAAACATGTATAATTGAACTTCGCTCCGAATCGTTGTTCGTCATCCTTGGTTTATTGTTAATTACAGGTATAAATTAAATAACTTTGTGTATCCCACCTTCCTATCTGCTCACTTACAACAATTGACACACACCAGTATCAGTTATTTTCGTATTTAAACGATGTATTATAAAATGAATTTCGATAATTAGGTATTACGAAAAACATAAAGTGAACAATATTAGGTAATTACACAAAGGAATTAAAATATGTTAATTATGTGTAGTATGTTTAAATTTAATTTAATATATAGGATAAATATTATATTAAATTATACGTTTATTATTACAGTTATTAAATTTTTTGGCAACAGTTACGTATTAAGGGGTGGCCTGAGGTGGCTCGGTAATCTACTCAAGGCTAAAATTGAATACAAAAAGTTAAACAAAATTATAAAAAAACTAGCATTATCCTTTAACCAAGAATATAAAATAAACACTATAAACAGACTTATAAATTAAATTAGTGTCTAAGTGGGGGGCAGAGGAGAGGTAAGTCAATTTTGGCTGCCCAAGAAAAATGTTGGGATTTTGTGGCCACCCTTATTGTGTATCCCTAGTTCCGTGCCTGGTTAGCAAATCAATAATTTCAAAACGAAAACAAAATATTAAAGAGAATGGGTAAGTAGATGAACACAAAAAAGACATGAATTAGGAGTTACACATTTTTCAACAGTCGTGTACCGTTAGTGCAATCTAAGTAAGTAGCGCATGCCCGGCCAAAAACAAAGAAATGAAAGGTTTAACATGTATAATGTTAAATGAGAATACGTCTTATATTTTAAAATCATTACTTTGTTTTAATATTCTTATGTTAGTAATTAGTATTCAATTTAAAACAATTAATTTTGTTTCGTATAGACGATTTCTTTACAGAAGCGCTCGTATTTTAGATTGTCCGGCTCGTATCGTTATTATAGGTACGACCGGTTGTGATAGAAGGGGACATCCACGTTATTATAGGTGGTTGGATGCACTGTATCGAGGCACTTTACAATATTTTCAAAAACGTAAGTAATTCCAATATTTTGCTGTTTCATATAAGATTATTATCATTATCAGTTTATTTTTATTATATTTCATGAATAAATTAGCTATTAAGATACTAATATTTTTAGGAAACAAGAAATGCGATTGCATTTTATCCATAAATAAATTTCAAATTGTAATTGTTATCAATAAAATACCTTTTTTTTTTAAGATATTACTTGAAGTTTTATCTTAGCATATACCCAATAATAAAACGTTATTTTTATAATACGTATAATTTTACTTAAACAAGAAAATTAGATGTTAGAAAATTGTATTTATCAGTTAGAATATCGTTAGACAGAGGACTTTTAAACCCTTCTATCATTTGTTCTTATAATATTTTTTTGGCGTTTTTAAACGCTTTTTTGTGAATTTTAATTGCGAAAAGTCTCGAGCCCTATTAATTATCATATCCGAATCTAAAATAAATATTTATAAATATCTAATTTTGAAACAAAAAATTAGTCCGCAGTGGTGAGTGTTATTAGTATTTATTTTTTTCGTTAATTATTAATCATTGAATTATTTTTAATAATTGGTATAAAGGGTTGTGTGAAGCAATGCTGCCATACGTTAGATTAAGTTCAATAATTACTAAAATTGTTGTTTTAAGTCTTATTGCGCCTATTGTTGTTTTTCTTTTTGTTCAATTCGTGCACTGATTAAATGTCCATAATATTTTTTCCGTCTATACAATAATATACCGTCTTCCGAACCCCGATGGTTTTCTACGCCTTAAATTCGAAAAAACACGCCCAGGCTGTTTACGCGTGAAATGGTCCCCGCGAAAACGATACGTCCCGAACGAAATATAATAATGTTACGTCTACAGTAGTTTCGTGTAAATTCGAAGAACTCGATCGCACACGAGACAGTTTTGCCGGGGTATACAGAGTGATTCGTTTATCGCGGACCGTCTGGGTCAGATTATACTGTCGTATTATAGTCTGAGCGGAGCATACAGGTATATAATACTCTTGACACAGTGATGAACAATTGAGCAGATTTTGAGTAATCGTGTATATTTTAATAGCCATCGAAATACATACAAGATTGCACGAGATTTTAAATGCAACGTTGCCATGTATAAAATAATATGTTACTTTAACTTCATATATTACAAACCGCGGAAACCGTAAGGAAATTTCACAAGATGTACAACGACAGCATTATCATTGTCAAAGTTAAAATATATTTATATTTGTCCATATAGTATAAAATGTCAATATAAATATAAAATATGTACGAGATAAAATTATTGTTATCGTAGCAAACGTTTTCACAAGTTCAAAACGCATAGTTTAGTTAGTGACTGTCAGTAGACAGATTTTAAGAGTTTATATTTTATTGTACGTGTCAGCGGTTCCCAAACTTTTTTCATTCAAGACTCCCTAATAATAGAAAATTGTTCACGCCTCCCGCAAAGAATATTTAATAAAATAGGTTAACAATTATTTAATATTTATTAGTTAATAGTAAACTTGTTATTTTATTTTATACAAAATAATTAATACGAATAATGCGCTTGTGTTTCAAAATTAGAAATTAACGTAGTTACTGCAGCACGCATTTCTTTTTCCACATTGAGTCTGAACCGATATTTTGATTTTAATACGGCTACTGCTGAAAATCCTATTTCACACAAATACGATGTGGCAAATATACCATAAAACTTTGTTGCTAACTTCATGACATTCATCTTTAATACTGTTCCATTAATTGGATATGCATCGATGCATAATTGCATTCGTAGTGAAAAATCGGATGGATAAGATAAGATAATCGTTTTTTAAAATTGTTAGCGGATGCATAATTGATCTAGAAATAACTATAAGTACAAAATGCCCACCGCGCGCCGCGCCTCCCTTGTTAAGTGCTCGCGTCACCTTTGGCGCACCGCACAGTTTGGGAACCGCTGGTATATGTAATAAAAATGATCGGGTCACGTATAGAAATTATTAAATCAGAACGAGACAAGGAATTAGCATTAGTCGATTTACACAATTACACAAATATAGATCATAACCACGGTCATCTTAAAGTGTGTAAAAATAATAATTTATTTCATTAACTGTTGTCATGTCGTACACTGAGATCGTATAACTAATAAGTTATGGCAACGCTGCATTTAAAATCTTGCGCAATCGTGTATATAATATATGAGAAATTTACGCTTCTTTTTTTCTATATCTCTTTAAAAGAGGTACGATAAAACTTCAATGCAAAATATTAAACTTAAAAATTAATATCTATACAATTGGCTACGAATATCGTCAACATATCGATATTACCGAGGACAAAAATATATGGAATGAGTCATATCGATATAAATTTAAGCCTACTCTACTATTATAATATATATCTAATATTACCGTTATTGAGTATCAATTTTTTTTTTCTAGATCAATTCTTTTCGATTCTGAGTTTAAAAACATGCGTTACTACGTCAATCAATATATCCATAGCTATAATGGTCGGCCTGTGTTTTCTATGTATATATATGTGAAAGAATGGGCACTCAAAGTGGAAGATGTAAAGTGCATAAATATTTTTAAGATGTGAGCCTACAAACGGATATTGAAAATCTCTTGGGTGGAAAATAGGACAAACATCTCAATTCTAGACATGCTAAATGTGAAAATAAAACTGGCAGAGACGTGTAAACAAAGAATCCTAAGGGTTATTTTGCCATATCATAAAAAGATATGGATCAATGCTAGAGAAACTGATGATCGAAGATACGATAGAAGGGAAAAAAACCGTGGGAGAACACCAATGCGTTGGATAAACTAGATCCAGACCACCACTGGCTATCCGCTAGGAGCAGCCAGCAGAAAATAGAGAGCTCTGAAAAGAGATTATTGCCAACATCAAATGAAGGGTCACTGAACTTTCGTTTTTTGAAAGATGGAATATAAGAAAATATATCTAAGATGGACAGGAAGAAAAAAAAATTACATACATAGGTCACGAGAAATTTACTCAAAATCTTCGTGTAGAAATGCTCGTGTGTTATCGGTTTATATAAAATCAAAAGGCGCGTATCGTGTGTGTTTTTAAATTGTCTCTATTAAATTTGTCAATATTATAAAAACAATGTTTTTCTTTTAGATTCTGTTCGGAGCGAGAAATGTATTGGTTTTACAATGATGTTTATTTGTTTATTTTTTCCGTGGACAATATTTCTACCAACATGTTTGCTTCAATTTTCGATTATAGCACTTTTTCTGAAAGGAAATCTGACTGGGTTGGTTCTTTGGGGAGATCGGAGGTCATGATTTCCCCAGCTGTTTTCATTATAAATAGGAAAAAACATGAAAAAAAACCCGAGATAAAACGTAGGAAAAACGGGAAAATGGGTAAAATGTTAAACAGATATTATTAAAGAAAATATATAATGCGTATGTAATTATTTTACCATAATATGACACATGCGTTGTTGAAAAAGCGAATTATGGCCGTCTTTTGGATTCCGAGCGTAGCAAGAGGGCTAAGAGTTTTGCAATGATGTTTATTTTTTTCTTTGTTCTGTAGACACGTTTTTTCCTAGTAAACTTGCTTCGATTTTTACGTGTGACAAGCTCAAGTTGTCTATATGGCACTTTAAAGAAATCATTTTTTCGATTTTTGGCGCCATTTTTTAAATAAAAGCACTTAAGTGGGAAAAAGTACAGTTTCGCGATTTTATTATTTTATAAAAACACAGACGGTGTTTTCTACCAGAAAAAAAACGATTTAATCAAAATATCCCCAGATATCTTTTTTAATGCCTTTTTTATTTACTTCCCGTACGGTTAGGTGACGTGGTAAAATTTTCAAAATCATCGGACGACCATTTTTTTTTTTATTTTTAAACGAAAATCGTAAAAAAAAATTACGGCGCTTAAAATTATGTATTACCGAACTGCGCTCGGAATCGTCTTTCGTCAAGCAATGGTTTATCGCGGCTTACAGTGGCTGCTCCCATCCCCGGTACCGGCTATCTTTATGTTTTTTTTTTTTTTTCCCCTGTTATTATTGCTTTAAACCGGTCATTATGCGTTTGTGTCGGTGCACGTCCTCGCGGCCGCACAATCCGTCCGGTCCGCGTGAAAAACGTAACCGTCGTATACAGACGACGATAATAATGTATTTATGTGTCGGGCGTTTCGGCGGCGTCGTGCGGGTGGGCGGCGTGTCGTCGCCGTTATCGTTTGCACGCGCGCAGACGCACGGACACGGACCGGCCGACGGCGGCGGCGGCGGAACGAATCGGCCGCCGTTTCGAGGCGACGGCGCGGGCCGGTCGAAAAAGGGACCGGCGACGACGCGCGCGTTTCAAAAAAAAAAAAACACTCGCGCTACCGGACGGCGGCGGCGGACAACGTTGCGAAACATTCGCGCCTCGCGTAAACACGCGCGCCGCGGCAACGGTTTCACGGGTATTTGGGCCGGCGGCGGCGTATCGGTCTCCCGGCTGTCTGGTCGGCGAACGGCCGTTTTGGTACACGACGTTATATTACACTTGATACGCGCGCACGTCACACGACCCGGAACGCGCGCACGTACGGCACGGTACGCGTACGCGCGGTGGCGTACGCCACCGCGGACCGTACGGCAACGGCGTGCCGAACGGCGGTAGGCGGGAATGGATATTAATAACAATAATAATACGTTGTAACACGCCGACAGACGGCCCCGGAGGGGGCGGTCGGCCAACGCGGAATCGAGACGAAACATAATACGACATATAGGTGTGCATAAGTGTAATATGCATACCGTATATTTTATGATAATAATACGCATATACGCATGTATTTATACATGTTACGTCATTTAAAAAAAAAAATTGGTACAAGTTTAAGTAAAACGCGCATTATAAAGTTTTACGCGAAAACAAATAAAATGGAAAAAAAAAAACGATGCTTTGCGCGCGGGGTGAGTGAGTTCAAAACCGGAAATTCTGCAGTTGCAACTTTTAAAATTTCTTACTATAGACTAAGGCTAAGTAGATAGGCACTAAATAAATCAAACGGAATAGATAAAAACAATACTGATAACAGAGAATACTACTAAAATTAACTAAAATCATTTAAATCTAAGGAACTCGGATAATTAATGAACATTGATCTGGTTTTAAACCTAACGGTACTTGCATTTAACTTACTACACAAATCGATACCTATATCAATTGTATTCAATTTTCCGAAATTTTTTTATTAACTTTTAATGCAATTCAAATTGCTTAAAGTTTTTAAACTAAGATTATTATACAAATGCAGTGGTTTAAATATGGTCACGTTAGTTTTAAAAAGATTTAAGATTACTTTTTTTATAACAAAAAAAAAAAAAAGTCTTTATAATTCAAATTTGAAAATAAATTAACAGTCGGACACAACTTAGGCTTACGCGAAATTATTTTTACTAATCCGCACATTGTGGTCGTTAAATTCACTAGATGAGTACCGCATGTTCCGCCCTAGACTTCTATGCCATAACTAATTATTGGTTGTGCAAGAGAAAAATAAACTATGTTTAATAACGGAGGACTCAAAATCTGCCTTAGATTTTTAAAAATATAAAAAAGTTTACGAACTGAGGTAGTTATATACTGCACATGATTTTACCGTTTAAATTTTCCGTCAACGACAACTCCTAGATACATAATAAAAAGCAACATTTTGAATGCCCATGCGTGAGCGTAACCTAATCGAATCTTATAATAATAATATTACAACCGCGTTTGTCGGTAAAAATAAATATGGCTGCGACGACGACGACGACGACGGGCGCGGTGCCGGTTGCACAACCGTTCGTCACCGTCGTCGAATCGGGCGACGCGCAAGAACGACACCCTTATCGCTTACCGACCGGACTATCCGTGTCGTAGTATAAATTCATAGGCGCGCGCAGACTTTAAGTCGCGCACTTTCGGGTCGTGCCCGAGAAAACTTAATTTGTCAGGTAAACCGACCTACGCCAAATCAACTTTTATTACCTTATTCAATACTACCGTAGGCGCGTGCACAACCGAGTGACGTGATAAAAACGATAAAGAGCCGATACGCATGCTAATCAGTGCTCCGCTGTCACCAGACGTAAGTCGGAATAGTAGGATACATTTTTAATTCATATCTGTAAGCGAACGTAAACCATTGTCGACGAAATTCGGTTGCACATACAGTTTTGAAATTCCCTTAAATATATTTACGATGTTCGTCAAAATTTGATCTTAAAACTGTAATTAAAAAAAAAAAAAACTAAACCATACCGCTCAAATAGTTTTTGTCACCGCTAAACAAAACTTCTAATGAACCTCGTGTTAAATTTCCAAGCATTTCTGATTAGCCGCGTAGTGCCAAAGAAAAACCACGTGAAAACTAGAAAAATGTAAAATATCCATACGTGGTTCATTTTTCTGAATATATTAATAATTTGATCACGTACAGAAAGGGTCAATCTAAGTTTCTGTTAAAATTTTAAGTCTATACGAATATGTGTAACTGAATTACAATAAAAAAAGCCAGGCAACTTCGCACGAGGGTGGGGCACTGTTGTAGGTTAGAAGTTAGAAAGGAAGCAGAGGAGAAATTTAATATATATCTCTATAAGCAACGACAAACCATTGGTAACGAAAAACCGATTCTGAGCGGAGTTCATTTGATAGTGTTGATTTGTCAACAATATAATATATGCCACATTAATTATTATAGTAAATAATTAAATAGGCATTATATTATATCTTCTTTAATAATATATGTTAAATATCGTGGCTATTTTCTCGTTTTTCCTACGTTTTTTACACAAAACCAGATTGAAAAAAATATTTTGTCATACTAACTGAGTTCTTAGCATTTGGAAAACATTGTAGGACACTCTGTATATATGATGTCCTCTTCAGTTTCCCTTCTAATACAGCGGCACACTCATCAGCAGCTAGTTTCACCTTTTTTTAGATTCCGAGCGTAGTAAGGGAACTATTGGTTTTACAATGATGTTTATTTCTTTCTTTGTTCTGTAGACCCATTTTTTCCTAGTAAACTTGCTCCGATTTTTACGTGTAACAACTTTTCTGATAGCTCAAGTTTTCTAGGTTGTAATTTAAACATGTCATTTTTGGATTTTTGACGTCATTTTTTTAAATAAAAGCACTTAAGTGAGAAAAAAACGTAGAAAAAAGTACGATTTTACGATTTCATTATTTTATAAAAACACGGACTACGTTTTTTACCAGAAAAAGTGATTTAATCGAAAAATCACAAGATACTTTTTGTTGTCTTTTTGATTTACTTTGTTATGGTATCATCGCCAAAACTTTTGAGCTTGCAAGCAATTTTAATTTTTGGGAGTTTTTTTTGCTGTAATTCGGTTATAAATACACATAGAGACTTAAAACTTGGTAATACTTATATTGGACTTACCTAGACGTGGTAAAATTTCCAAAATCATCGGACGGCTTTTTAATGAGCGTTTTGAAATCAAATTTATTCGAAAATCACAAAAAAAATTATGGCACTTCAAATTATGAAGCGTTCAGAATCGTCTTTCGTCAAACAACGGTTTATCGTTTCTTACAGAAATAAATGAAATAACCTTATGTATCCTACCTTCCCAACTTCTCACCTACAACAGTGGCCGTTCCCAACCCCAGTATCAGCTCTTTTTTTTTTAACTGCTAACTATGCAGGATAACACAACAAAATATGTCTGTACGTCTATACCGTACACCTAAATAATATCATATGAAAAAATAAGTAGTCATACGGAATATACAAACAATAATAACACATAAAAATCGCTATTACGTTTTTATAGCGTATTACGGCATTCACGTCACTCCGAACTGTCCAATAAAGGAACACATACGATTGTGATACAGCTATTACATACGTCATATTATATGTAGCACTTTTTTATGAGTATGTATGTCTATAAAAAAAATAATAAATAAACGCCATACAAATTATACCTATGGGAATATTTCGTACGATTTTTATTTTTTTTGGTTATTTATAACGATGTATTGCGTATATGCCCTTCAAAACAAGTTATTTTGATCATTGCCGACTTTTTATTACGAAACTTTATCTGTTGGCTTGCTCGATTGTTTTTTTTTCTTTTCATTTCTCGAATAATAAATAAAATTTATTACAATATGCGTGCAAAAACCGATTTAAACATTTTGTGACTTCTATGCGATGAACGAAAATTCATAAATCCGGGGTACGGGCGGATCCTTTCCTTTATAAATCCCCGCAGTGCTGTCTTAGTAGATATTTTTTTTTTAAAAAAATCCGCTCAGACGGCGCTTGAGCTCAAAAGGAAATATTGACCTTTTACTAACAGTTAGTTTTTGGGGACAGTCACCTACGCACATCCTGCCATCCGATTCCAGTCGTCCTGTATATCTTGTAGTCCGTGATTAAAACTAACAACACAAAGTTACCTATCGAACGCAAATTATCTGTCGTACTTCCGGAAGCAGCATATGTGGATATCAAGTCTTATAAAAATATGTTCAAAATAGTTAATGGCTTCGGTAGCTGTAACGAAAACAAATTTAGATACAAATAAAACGTATCTTTAATTAATTTAATTTTAAGGTCGTGCAACTAAATATATCGCGGAATCTAAAATTAAAGAAATACAAATAAAATCCGAAAATAATGATATTATATTTTATTAAAAAGATCTGCAAATTCTGCAGAAGTTATAACTTCTATTACAGATATATCCATTGACGTAACCGATGGTAAGGAGTGTTATACTTGCCTTCCCTTTAAAATTTGAAATTTGACTTAATTTACGAATTCTATGTAAACCGAAAATATTCTATTTACAGTTTCATAATTTCCTTCTTTTTTTTTTAAACAACCATGTCCATGTTACATCATGGACATTTTCTCGTTATTTTTAATAAGTATTTACATCGTTTCCCTTATCTATTATTACAAATACCTGCTCAGAAATGTATTTGAAATTCACACCTCCCCCCCCCCATATATATTAAAAATAATTGTCCTGAGAATATTCTGAATAACGTATATGACATGTCATCGAAATATTTTTTTTGGAAATATGTTTTGAGTTCTTTACTAACGTACTTTATTGGGAACACATAAATAATATTACATTATTCCCGGTGCGATATACAATAACCTAATAGACCAACATTCGAATACAATACATTCAAATGTAATAATAATATACAAAGCATACATACGCGCATGTTGATAATATCCATGAGAGTCATGGAAATTCTAAAACGTTTAATACAACAACATTCACTGAATGAATACATATATACTAAATCGTGTATTCTAGTTTAAACTTTGTATATTTTTATGTATAATTCCAGTTTTATTGAAATCTAACATATTATAAAGAAGAAAATGTTCACTTTGAATAATTGAATTCATACGCGGTCGGCGGTTTATAATACGATATTGTATATTGCCCGTCAAAAATTTACGGATGCCCCTTGGTAATTTTAATGACATTTGCGATGGTCGCTTGCGCAGTAGGTAGACGTGTAGTAACGGAGCAGGTGCGAATCTATGAAACGTGTATGCGAATATCTAACCTCGAATGTTAATTACCACGGAAAATATTCGCGCGAAATTTCAACATTTAGATCGAAGGAAATAATCGTATAATTGTCTTCAACGCCTTCGTTTTATTTATATTAACCGTGGCTTACCCATTGAGTCTATTCTCTGATAAAACGCTCCGCCTTACATATGTCCATGTTATTTTGATGACCATTATACCTAATCACGGAACGAAACGTCGATGATTCGAGATTGATGTTTTTTGGTCAGAAATGATTTTAGTTTAGATTTAAACTGAAGTTGTGTTATACTGTTATGTTATGGTAGTGACCTGATTAGATGAATATGGAATATTTACTTAGACAACAAAGGTAACCCAGAAATCAACAAAATATAAACAAAATATCGCCATTTGTTGTTGGTATTAGATTCTGAGCGGAGCGAGAAACGTATTGGTGTTAAAATAGTTTTTCTTATTTTTAGACGACTACTTTTTCTACCACAAAGCTTACTCTGATTATCAAGTATAGCACCTTTTCTGAAAGGAAATATTCTCTGGGTGATACTTTAGAAAAATTATTTTTTGAAATTCTCATTAATATTCGAGATAATGAGGTAAACCTGGTTCTTTAGGTTAAAATAGGTTGAAAGATTAAAAATACGATTATCGTTGGCGACCGTTTTTATTTATTTTTTTGTTATTAGTAAGTTTTTATTATTTTAATATTTTTTAAACAATCGTTGTTGTAATGGAAACGCACATTGTTGTAACCATTTTACCATAATATGATGTAATATATACCTATTGTTGACAAAGCAACACTATCAAGTGAACTCCATTCAGAATAGTTTTTCGTTAGCAATGGGTTATCGTTTATTACAGATATACATTAAATTTCCGTCTGTATCCCACCTCCCCAACATTTCACCTACAACGTAGTGGTTGGATCCACGTGCAAAGTGTGTCCGTTCTTTTTTTTTAATAATTTCATAATTTCATGTTTTAATAATTCTTTTAATAATTAAAAACTCTATTTTCTAAATTTTAATTAAAAATTGTATTCATTTTTAACGAGTTCTATAGTTTTTCAAGATCAAAAAAAAACAAAAATTGAGCATAATAAAGTATTTATTTTTACAAGCGTTCAAAGTTTAAATTTTTGATGAGAATCGTAAAAATTAAGGTATTTAAAAAACATAGTTAACCCAACTTCGCTCAAAATCATATTTCGTTAGCAACGTTGTTGCGTACACATATATAAATAAAATAACATTATGTAACCCTCCCACAGGAGCACATCCATCCATAGCGAATTTTCTTATTATTTATTCAGAATGAATTCCTCATTTTCAAATTACATCATAGTAAAACCAATAGATCCGCTACGCTCCGAATCTAAAAACAAGAAAATTATACTTTTCAAAAACCACGCATAGGGTAGCGTAGCTATTAGTTTGCAACCGCGATACAAATAGTTGGACAGCAGTCACTACCCCTAACTAACCTGTAATGCCATTAACATTTCTTTGAAAACACCTTTAGAAAATCAAATCATGACCCTTTGTAATGCACCGACGATCGACTGGACAAAATATCATTTCTGAAAATGTACTCAACTCTTTACTTTAGAGCAAGATTTCTAGTAAAGAAGTAGTTTAAAGGTATAAAAAAAAAAATTTTTAAAAAATACACATCATAGTAAAACCAATAGATCCCTAGTTTTTTTACGAATCTAAAATACACACATCCTAGTAAATCCAATGGATCCTTCGTTACGCTCAGAATCTAAAACAAAAGCATCCCGGTTTACTACTAGGTAATTGATAATTAATTATAAATTATTATTACACCGTTTTGATAACTATTGTAAAAAT
>CABPRJ010000073.1:0-120250 GCA_902439185.1 Cinara cedri
AGTAACCATTGGTATATTAAATCGTCTGGCGTAGCTAGTAGTATAAGTCTAATTTTTGGCATTTTTCAGCATTATTATTGGGAAAGAAAATATAGTTTTATTATAGGATTTTTGTTTTGGTGTTTATCTCGCAGAACATAAAGCCACACTGTCTGATAATGTGTACCAAAGGTTTGTTTAAAATAAAGTAGTAAATCTTCTTCAGGTTGTACAGACACATAAGTAACGCGTAATATATAAACGTTTTTTTTTTTTTCACACCCGGTGGCGTGAGCGATTCAACCTGCAGATAACAACGATAAATAATGCAAAATAGTCCGAAATTCGAGTGTAAACGGCACTGAACGCCCTCCTGACATTTTGAAACGTCCGGCTTCGAAACGTTATCGGATCCCAATATCTTTCCTCCTCCCATAATACATGTGTGACGTATACGTATATCCGTTCGAAATTTCAGATTTAGATCACATAATACGTAGAGATTATTGGGGTGTATGTCGTATGCGCACAAAAAAAAAAATATAGGTTTACTTATTTTTATTATAGATTATACGATATAATACCTATTCCGGTTTTCGTCGGGCGACGAATAATTTTCTGCCGACGTCGCGCGTGTCGTTTTTACAGAAAATGTTTACCCGTGTCGAATTTTTTTTTTCTTTTTCTGTGTATTATGTTATATATTTTTCACGTATATTTTCGATATTGCGATAACCGAGCGCAGGAAAAAAGTAAAACGGGTTTTTTTTTCCTCCACGCAAAACGGTAAATTACTAGCCTATTGTGTGCGCGAAAATCGCGCGCACGGTTAAGTCGCGTGTGTAGTCCGCCGCTGAATGTCAACACGGTTCCGGATCCGTCTATTTAGCAACCCGTTACGGAAATGGGATCCGACGAGTGACTATATAATAATATTATATGCGTGTGTGAGCCCACTCAATTATACAATCAATTGTCATCGTTGACAATATCGTTTCCTCTCCCTTATACTGTATACATACATATATATGTATAATATAATATGGGGACCCTCTTTAATTTTGATCGGGTTTTTTTTATCTTTTCCAACGTAACGCGCGATTTTTACCCATTGTTGCTATGCGCATATAGTACAGTAGTACTATAGTAGCGTAGTGCATGTAAATGCCCCGATTTATAAAAACAATTTTTTTTTTTCCCCAATATATTATACGTGGGAAACGTGTCTCGGTTTCAATATTATTATATTATTACGGTCCGAGTCGTTTAATTGGTCACGATATCTGCAATCGTTCACCCGCAGCCGGGGGCAGAGGATCGAAATCACGACCCGTCATCGAAAAGTGCCGAGGAAAAAATGTATTTAAATCGTGAAATTATATATTGTGTGGCGAATATATTATAATAATATATATAACGCAACTACGTCGCACAGTGCATGCAATTTGAACGTTTGAAGTCGACATTTTTATGAAACTCGTATGCAATTCACGAAAAATTATTGTAATAATAATAAACAGGTATGATTTAGGTATTATATAATATAATGTACCTATGCTACAGGTGTGTAGTTATCACTACTTTGATAGGCTGACTTTTTTGAAAGGGAGTCGGGACTTGGCCATTTCTCATGATCAAAATTTTGTATTAGGTTACATTAAGGTTTTTTAGAATTTTTTTTTTCAATAAGATGTTCTTTGAAGCTTAATAATGTTCCCCAATGTTTTTAGATTTGTTAAGGTTAAGGTTAAGGTTAAGAGTTTTTTTGTTTTTAATTTTTTATATATGTAAATAATAAGTTTTAAGGAAAGATCTTAAGATAAGATGAAAATTTTCTAAAAAAATAAAATGTACTAATTTTTTAAGTTTACTTAGTTTTACTAATATTAGTAAAATTGAATTTATTTGTCAATATATGTACAAATATGTACCCAAATATAATATGGTAAAAATAATCAGAAAAATATTCGTATTAACGCGGCCGAAAAAAAAACAGTCGTCGTTTATTTTTATGAGAACACTTGGTTATTAGGGTAAATTTTTTTTTATGTAACGAATAACCAAGTAATATTTTTCACAGTACATCGTTTCTCTCTTTGCACAAAAGTACTATTCGGTGTTTTTTTTTTTTTTTTTTTGATGTTTTTGATCATAATATAATATGGATACAACAACAATAGTAAAAAGGTCTTCGACCTATACTGAAAATGATACTTCAGTTAATAAAGCGTTGATAGCGGACGTAAGCCGTTTGATTGGTGAGAAAAGACAACTATCACTGTCACCGACGGATTGCGCGTATTCGGAGAAACTGAAAGAAAGTTCTCCGGAGAGCGATGAAAAACAACCGCGTAAGTTTTTTGTATTTCTTTATTGCAATATTATTTCCGTTCACCGTTGTACATAACGACTGCATGGTTATAAATACTATTTTCACGAGTGTATACATTTGAAATTGCATTATTGTAGTTTTTTAATTAATAATTACAAAACTTAGAGCATCAGCCGATATTGAACTTGTTCAGGCTCTCAGTACCTTTTAAATAATTACACGATTAGCTTCAATATAGTTAATACTTTTTAAATTAAATGTAGAGAGTATGCTTATGGTTAGGCAATAAAACAGTATTCTCTATATCTTTAATACGTTTTCTGAAATGTGCAAGATTAGCGGTATCTCCTGCTACCCCGATTCATGCGTCATATATTCCGGCGTCACCGTCTTATTACAACCAGTCGTCACCATCCTACAGCCCGACGTCACCGATCTACAGCCCGGTATCATCACCGTCGTAAGTATCTGTGATAGTATTCTAACTAATAATGTTCAATATTTAAAAAAAAAAAAAAATTGTGTAGAGAAATTGTGACTTCATCAAATGTATAATTATTTAGATTTTTGAAAATTTAGTTGGATATTTTGTACCTTGGGTCAATATAAAATTAAATATAATAATACGTTTGTTCATATATATATATAGTTGTACCTTTATCCTATAACCATTGTGTAATGACATGCACACATCACAAGGTTCACAATATGAATATGAATATGATGAACTCATAATAATATGCATTTCGAGTGACGATGATGGTGACGAATAGCCGCATCACTTTACTGATGGGATTCAACCATCCAACTTGTGTTTTTTTTTTTTTTTTTCGAAATATGTTACTTTTCGCCTATTTATTGAAATAATTAATTAATAAACGATAAAACTTCACGATTGTGTTTCTATCTTGTACAACTATTATAAAACAGTTTTCGGTCGTACTTTATACGTTACTGGCTATTTTTTTTCAGACTTAATTTGTAAACATCTTATATTAGTCTAATATTTAATAATTCTATAATTGCATAATACTGTAGGAAAATATTAATCAAGTATACAATTTACCATTGTTAAGAAAACTGTAAATTTCTTGGTTTATAACATAAAAAAAAAGCAGGTCCCGCATAGGGCCCCACGAATTTCCCCCCCCCCCCCCCTCCTCCGAACTAAACTCAAAGACATTTCTGATTTTTTTTTTATTACTACTGAACAACGTACTTAGGTATATATAAATATTTACACCGTGCGTATTAATATATTTATCAAATTCGAAAACATAGAAAATTATAATTATATTCTACTATAATGTATATAAAAGGATTCGATGAAAAAATCTCATTGATACAATATGATGTTATACTTATATATAAAATATATCTCCGGAAATCATAATACTAAAAAAAAATGATTTCTATATTACTGTTCGGAACAATGGAGAAAAAATCAGGGTTTTTTGGTTTAAATTGTATACGATAAATATAGCTGATATAATACAATCCCGCGATAGATAAATCAGGTATTATATAGATATACCACGCGATACCGAAGACAATATAACAATATATTATTATATTGTAATCCTTTAAAAATTACCTAAATGGTAAAAAAATAAAAAAAAAAAAATGAAATTTTATAAAGAGTTCAAAAACGTTTGAAATTATGTTATTTTCAGCATACGACCGCGTCAAAGCCATAAAATATTCTGGTTTATTATTATACGCGCGCGTTCGATTTGAATCTCGTACTGAACGAATTTGCAGTATTATGTGAGTATAGAATATTTACTATAACGTACATGCTATATAAGTATACACAGTGGAACGTGAAAATTGTATATAAAAAAAAAAAAAACATTTTTTTTTCTTTGGCTTATTTCCTATAGTAAATGCATTTTCCACTAGGTATATAACCGAACGGTTAACATAAAACGGATTCTCGAGTTTTATAAAAAAAAAAAAAAACGTATTCTCGATTTGCTAGTATTTTTGACCTGCGCGCCAGGGATGCGCTCACTAAATGGATGAGTGTGTCATATCCTCCATTGATTTTTTTTTTTTTTAATAATCAAATTATACTTTATAAATTACACAGATGTAATTATAAGTAGTTGTTTAAATTGTAGTTCTCGATAAAACGACTAAAAACCTAGACCCTATAGAAAAATTGACTCAGTTTTGTAATTTTATGGTATAAAATAATATATTATTATAATAATAATCGTTGTTGTTAAATCTAAATAATAGTTTATGAAGAATATATTAGATTAGCGATGGTAATGGTTGGTAAACCTGTGTTCGGGCTTGTGCTAAAATGTATGTTGATTAGAGATTGATATATTTAAGTTTACTTTATGACAATAATATTGTAATATTGAAATGTATAGCCTTATCCGCGGTGTAAACAACACTGTTCACAACACTGATGTGCGCCGTCCGATTAAACTGACTCTAGGAAAAAAACACCCGCGATAAAAACGCCAGAGAGAAAAATGTCCAAAGTATAAAACAAAAAGCTTTGGTGAAATTAAAAATTTGCAGATGATATTATTTTGCTCGTGGTTTTTGCAAGTTTGAGCGTTTTTTTCGTCGGATATTTTGATGTATAGAATACCGATAGAAGCGAAACGATACGAAATTAAAGTTTTCGTATACCCGGAATAATAAAACAAAATAAAAAATTGTTGAACCGCTCGAAAATGACTAAACGCGAATACGAAATAATAATGTATGGAAAACAAAATATACCGCACAGAAAGCGCTGTTCTATATTCATATACATGTGCTTATTGCGTATGCTTTAGTCGAATAAAATGTGTATAGGAGGGGTTGGTTTGGGCGACGGCAAAGCGAGATCAGCAGTTTTTTTTTTTTTTCTGGTTTTCTTCTCCGTATTCCAATCGTTTGCCGAAAATCGACCGAAAGACAAACATTTTCGTACGCGAAAAACATAGTCGATTGAAATTCGAACCGACGCAAAAACAGTTGGTACCTACAATACTTATGAATATATTCATGATGAATACGCCAAACACAAACATATAATAAGCGTCAGAGACGTTTTGTATATGTTTTAAATTCTCAATGACGCTATAATATAGTCAAATGAAACACACACACACACACACACACACACGCGCGCGCGCGCGCGCACGTACAAAATGCAGTATTTCCACAAACAATATAGGTATAGAGGTACCTATAACTACGTAGCATAACGCATATAGTGTTTTTACGCTAAAATGTTAAGTATATCATTCGATTCCCGGTCCTGCTATAGCTACTTATTTGGATCTACATTCTGTTTTCGGTGGCTTAAGTGAATTAAATTTTACAATCTTCTTATTCACTTAAAAGAAAGTAAATTTTCCATAAACCAATGAAAAAATGAAAGGAAATATATTTACCTGCTTCATAATTATTATTATGGTAAACACAATTAATTATAATTTAATTACCTATACTTAGCCTGCAATATATCATTGGTTTCAAGGAAGAAAGGCATTAGTCAATTGTTTCCATATTCTAATGTATTTTCTATAATAATACAATATTTTTGTTTTAATTTTCCCTAACTTATCATAATTTCCATTATTTTTCCTATTTTCTTGTAATTTTTAATTTATATATATTTTTTAATAAAATTGACTTACGCCCTTCTTCCTTGGGATTAAAAATGAATGAATAATATTTAGGTATAGACAATTTTTTTACTTTTAAACAATATATGAACATTTCAAAAATAATTGTTGCAGGTATTTCGAAAGGGGGTGAGTTTTATATCATCCCACCTGGCTCCGGCACTGTGAAGGGGCGATTATCATATTATAAATCGTGAATTTTTTTAATTTTAATTTTCATACGAAAGATACGCCTAAAAATGTATCGCGTGACACAAAACTATCACGGAAATAATAATAATAAAGTAAAATTAAAAAAAAATTAAAGATAGGAAAAAAAGTCGTCCGATGATCTTGGAAATTTTACCACGTCCAGGTAAGTAAAATATAAGTATTATTACCAAGTTTCAAGTCTTTGCGTGTATTTATAACCGAATTAAAACAAAAAAACTCCCAAAAATTAAAATTCCTTAAAAGTTCAAAGGTTTTGGCGATGACACCGTAAGAAAGTTAATTAAAAAAGGTAACAAAAAAGGTATCTTGTGATTTTTCGATTAAATCATTTTTTCTGGTAGAAAACGACGTCCGTGTTTTTATGAAATAATAAAATCGTAAATTTGTACGTTTCCCCAAATAAGTACTTTTATTTAAAAAATGGCGTCAAAAATCAACAATGACTCTTCAAATGTACAATCTGGACAACTTGACCTTTCAGAAATGTTGCTAGACGTAAAAATCGGAGCAAGTTTACTAAGAAAAAACGTGTCCGCGGACTAGAACAAAGAAATAAACATCTTTGTAAAACTAATAGCTCCCTCGTAGCGTAACGCTCGGAATCTAATAAAGCTGATTATCTCAAAAACAGTGCGGCCGGATCGGACCCGAGGATCCGGATTCCGGATCGGTCAACGTGTTGCTCAGCACTGGGTACAAACGCAGATAACATAATAATACGTGTTTTTACGTTCAAGTTTGATTACGTACGGGCCCCAATTCGCTGTTAATCACTTGTAGTAATAATTCATCAACGCGAAACCGTTTCTATACCGAACGGAAAGTCGACATTACCGAATTTTAAAAAATGTTCATGCCGCAGCACGGTACAATGCAATACGCGCACATTCTAATACTGAACCGTTACACACATGTGCGTGCGTATTATTGTAAGTACACGTTATACGGATTGATGCCGGCCCCGTCACGAATGTAATATCATTATCCCGCCCGCCGTCCCGTCGTCCGGAGACGAACACGGTTTTTCGAGTATTTTTATTTTTATTTTATTTTTTTTTTTTTTTCGCCGACGAACAGATGCCGCCCGCGCACCCTTGCGCGGGCGCGCGGTTCGCGGGGGACGAGCGCGCGATTCGCGGCACGAAACCCGATGCGACGTGCGGGGCCGCGCCGGCGCGCAGGCCTAACCGATCATTAAATTGGCCGTAATTCCCGGGGGGGTGGGGGTGGGGGGGTGTAGCCGGCACGCGGTGATTAAGCTATCCCTTCGGCCCATTTACACGGGCCACCGGCTCGTCGCGTCGACGCCCTCGCAAATTAGCGGCTTTCAACAGTCGTTATAATATATACGCGCGCGCGCGCCCGCACGTATATATTATTACGTGTATAATAATATGTGCCCCGGAGCGTATCGTCTCCAAAACAACCGGCAGACATCGCAATGCACGAATGGCTAATATCGCGTACGGCCGTACGTACAGGTAGCCGAGTGCGCGCGGGCCGCCAAAATGGCCGACCGCCGCATTGTAATAATATTACGCGAAGTGCAAAGCCCGGAAATGCGCGGCACGCGATTTGCGTACACAATAATATACAATACGTAAAAAAAAGAAAAATTGTTCAAAAGTCAACGGGCTGTGCGCCGTACGAGGCGCCCGGTGCCCGGTTTTCCGCCGGTTGTTTCGTATATACGTACTGTTTTCAAATCGTTTTTAACCGCCTCGACTATAATATATAGACTTTTCACCGATCGTCTGCGAAGGTGCCCCGGGAACGGATCCGGAGGGGGGGGCTTAGAGGCTCCGATATATTATTTCTCCGTTTTTTTTTTTTTTTTTTTTTTTTATTTTTGATTTTTTATAATCATTTATACATATTATATTATATTTGTGTTGTAAAAAAAAACTTTTGCCCCCCTCCCCCCACAAATGTTTGCTCTAGATCCGTGCCTGGTAAGCACTTACCGATTTATATTATCCACGTAAAGTAACCACGGGCCAATATACAGGGATAACTCGTTTAGTCTTTGTCAACTATTAATATTTCCAGTAACATTTCTTTATCGCAATCGGATAAACGACATTCTGTAATAATTTACAATTTTATTTAAAATTTACTTTTTTTTTTTAGAAGAAGCGCATACACTACAGTATACTACAAGTTGAGAATGAAATATTAAAAAAAGAAGAGTAAATTGCGAGCTGTATATATATATGGCATGTCTCATTCTTTCCAACACAAAAATAATCAACAAAATCTGACCATTTTACAAGGCACGAGAGTTTTTCCCGTTATAAATGTTTTTGAGCAAGACATGCTCTAGAACCAGGCTCCCGTGTCCCATCCGTAACAATCAATTTGTTTTGTGTACTTGCAATATTGTTCTATACTATATAATAGCGAAAATATGTACTAGATACCGTACAAAAGTCGCAATAATTTCCATATTTCGATCATACCCTGCAGTGGCGTAGTGTAGGCTGTAGGATACACGTGGACGGATGCCTATTTGCTACATTACCATATACCACCTACCACTACTTCTGATTCCCTAAAGAAAAAAAGTGTCCTTTAACTAAATTGGAATACATTATTGAATGATATGCACATATTTTTTATTTATTTCTTTATGTTGGTTTGAACAAATCAAACTAAAAAATAATTCAGTAATAATAAGAATAATTAGGCCTTAATACTTATTTGGCCTTTGGTAAAAATATTACGGGAGGGGGGGTTGTGGTAGGCACCCCGTTTTTTTCACCCACATAAAGAGCATGAACTTACTAATTTATTTACGACTACGTCATTGCACTGCATGTACATATTAATACCCATGCAAACATTTTAGTCGCTAACCTTTCATAACGACGGCTACCACTGTGTAGTGGAGTGATGCAAACAGACGTTCTTATTTACTTGGACTCGCGCTTGACTTTGTTCGACTTGTAAGTAACTGTGCTTGTGAGCGCTTCTAATCATTTTATAGGCAGCACTGATCAATCAGCAAACCGTAATTTTTTTATCATTCAACCTTTTTCATTCGTGACTCATTGTAGATCACTTGCCGTACGCAAATCACTCGACAAATTAAGATATCTGATTACATTTTCTTAAAAAAAAAAAGTGATCATAGTTACTATAACAATCCATAATCCTATATAAATTATAGGTTGTGAAAGTTATTAAATTATTCATTAAAGAAATTCGTTGTAATTTTTGATTTAATAATTGATTATATAATAATAAAATTATCGAAAAAAGGAAGGAAAAAATGGTAATTTTCTAGGTGATTATAATATAATGTAGACATAAATTATTATTATCTTTAAATATTCTACTCAATATTCATAAATAATAACCAAAACGAGTGAACTTTTTATAATTCATTTTTACTAACGGATTAAACGGTTTAAACAAAATAGAATACCGGCTACAAAATTGAATTACAAAATTATTTTTAATATAACCACATTATCACTGCTTAAGCCTTTTTACAAAAATTAAACGTTAAACACTTTATAATTTACTTGATGGACAAAAAAAAAAAAACGAAAATCACTGATTTCATTATCTGTACGTCGTAGATACAATTATTAAGAACATAAAATAATAATAGTATACCTAATCTATAATAGCTATTAATTGTTAACTATCATACTTTTATGACACAATATACCTATCAAAAGAAATAGCGTTAAATTCATGATAGTAGATTGAATTTTGATAGAGCATTTTTGAATGTACAGACATTATAAAAACGTCTGTAAAAGTGCTGTCACAGTATCACGTCACGACAGTAAAATTGAATGATGATAGGTATAATGCTCAAGACAGTATATAAATACAGGGTGATTCACCAAGTGTGCTCACCCCATTTTTTCAGTTAAATTGTGCATATATTCAAATACACAAATTACGCTATCCACTATACTTTCCCCTACATAAATTTAAAAGTAGAATATCTCGTTAACGGGTTGACGAAAATCAAAAATGTTGACACCAAAATTTATTTAAAGTAATATTCCTTCTATTTATGGAATTTTTATATAGATTCTCATTTGAAAAACCAAAGTTGATATCGCCACAGAATACTCCTTAAATTTTGTAAAAAATCTAAGTATTCGAAAATATTGACTTTAACTACACTTAAAAATTCCGAAAATCAAAATTTAACTAAAAAAAAAATGGGGTGACTATGCTTAGTGAATCATCATGTATAAGCTATCAACAATCATGCATGTATGATACTATGATGGCAGCTTTCGTTATATATTTACAAAATTATAATCTTACAGTTCATGATGTACAGTTACCACTTAGGTAGTGAATTTCACAACTATCACCGTGTGGACCGGGCTTGAATTTTTAAATTGTTGCATGAAACGGATTGTTATTCAATCGGGATAAAACAAAAAAAAAAAAAAAACAATAAATATAAAAGACTATACATCATCACGAGCAGTAAGTAGTACTACAACTTGTTTTGTCATCCATAATAATGCGGTTAATAAGTTATTTTTAAAAGAATCATTATTATGTTATTTATTTTCTATTCACGATATTTAATGATTAATTTAAAATAACGCGCCCGTAATGTACTCGTGTATATGTTTTAATCATACATACGCATCACGACGGCGCATAATATAAAATGCAAATCGTTACATACAATAATATAATACGTATTTAAACGGGATTTTTTTTTTTTTGATTATCTAAATATTTCATATAATATATTATTGTCAGGCTTAAAAAACAAAATAAAATGGTAAATCGTTATATGTAATTAATTAAATATATTGTGAAAAGCGGGATATATTTTGCACCATAGACGTGCCACAGGCTGAAATTATCTATACGCATCAACGATAAATCCAAGTTCAATTAAACACGTATTGATAAATTAAAAATTGAAAATTATTGTATTCATTTTTTGCTACAAAATAAATTACAATTCGCTTCTACACACAACTAAAAAAATGTCAGAATGATTTGTTAATTATATAAAGTGAAAATATTATAAATAATTAAATACGAAGAAAAAAATTGAACACAAGTCGACAAAGGCAAAAAGATTAATTCCGTTTCATTACAATATATAAATAAGATCCGGTGAAAGTATTCCAGGTCTTTGCGACTATTTTCAACTGAATTTTAAAAACAAAATCGTAAATAACAGAAGCCATTATTGTATTGCGTAAATATTCGCGATTTTCCGTTATTTTTCTCGGTTTATTTTCACGAATAATGTCTTTTTTCGCCTTTGTAAAAGTGAATGAAATTTCATTTAAATAGCGTATTAGAGCAAAAGTGAGCATATATAAAATAAAAAATCGAAAAGAGGAATAAATTGTAGTACTATATTATTGGTCGTCTGTGTCTATTTCTTATGCACGATATATGATTATGTAATCACGTTGGCGATAACATGCCGGGGGTGTCAATATAGGAATACACAGGTTTCGACCGGCTATATAATTTTAACATACCTACCTATTCGATTCTGAGTGTAATGGTTTGTCACGATTATTTAGCGACTATTGTAGCTAAGAATATATCGGTTTGGTTAGGTTTGTTTTTCAATCTGTAAACAACAATTTGCAATCTACCAGGATTACTGTCCCAATCAAAAAAGAACAAGAAATAAAAGAAAGAAAAAACACATTTTATTATGTATAGCATTTTGGATTTATTTTTTTGCTATTTTTTCTCTTATATAACCTTACGTACGAGTCTTAATTAAAATTGATTTTAACTAACCGTCCGGCTTTGCCCATGCAATAAATGCTTATCTTTGTGTTGAGTTATGTTGCTATAGGCAAATAAAAAACAAATTATAATCGTCGTTTTCCTGCTCATTTTAACCTAGGATTCGCAGCACGTTTCTCTGGTTACCAACTTGTTAGTTTTTTAGCCTTTTATTTAGCTGCCCTGCAGCGGCGGCGGTCTGATCGTCGTTAAGTTAGGTCTACTATTTTTACTAGTCAGATCGAAGATTAGCAATAGTTTAAAACTTTCTTTGGACAATATAAATCACTTTGCGAAAAATCGCGTAAAAATCGGTCAAATAATTTCAGAGAACGTGCGTGATAAAGATTTTTATTTTCACATTTATAAATATACAGTGTGTCGCCCACCATGTTCGATGGATTTTTCTAGAGTTATTAACATCGAATATTTTTCATTTCATTTTTATTTCATTTTCTAAACACACACACACACAAAAACGTTTATTTATTCACTGTATAAAGTTTTCAAAACAATCATTTTGTAAAAGATATTGTTCTACACGTTTTAATATATCACAGATTCATATCCGATGAATAGTTTCTTAGTAAAAACAGTTTTAATTTCTAGAAAATAAGTGTGAAAACAATTAATATTCAATAAACTACTGTTGCGATAAGAAATTACCGTGCGGCTATTGTGATTGTCATTAAATTTTTAGAATAATATCTTTTACAAAATGGTTGTTTTGAAAATTTTGTAAAGTAAATAAATAAAGTTATTATATTTTTTTTTTGTTTTGTTTTGTTTTGTGTTTAGGAGACGAAAATAAACATGTAATTTTTTTCCAAATCGATGATCCCCTCGAAGACAAACCGATTGAGAAAAAAAAAATTGAAAAATATTTAATATTAACAGCTCTAGAAAAATCCGTCGGACATGATGGGACGCACTGTATATTTTAAGACACATCATATGACACGAATAATTTTTATATATACTCGAGTGTATATGTGTGTGTGTGTATATATATAATATACTAGCTGCCGGCCATTAACGAACGGTTACCCCGGTGCAGTGTCACCGTAACAAGGGTGGTTCTAAAACGATTAGCGTCACGGGCCCGGGCGAACGGGCACGGCGGCGGCGGCGACGCGATGACGGGTTTTCCCGCGAGGGCGAATTTCGGCGGTCGAAGAAGAACAAGGCCAATTGTCATATTATCGTTATTACGCACACATTATACGTCTGTGTATATTCGACGACTCGCGTATTATTATAATACAATATTGTATACGTGTATGTGTATAAAATACCGTGCGCGTACATGGGCCCCCGCGCGTCATCGATCGACGACGACGACTGCAAGAGAAAGAGAGAAAGAGGGGAAGAAAACGTTTTGCCGGTCCCGGAAACCCGAGCCCGCGGGCTTCGATTCCGACGGCGACGTTTTCCCGCCGGCGCGCTACATAATGAAATCAACGGTCCCCCAATCGTTACGCGGCGGCCCCGCAGTCCGCGGCGGACACCGCCGAACCGCCGGCGCGCGGACGTCACTCGCGGTGCCCGCGTGTTATTACGCGACATTAATCCGACAAATTCGATTAACCAAACCGACAAACCCGACCGCCGCCGCCGCCTGCGTTCATGAGCAAAACACATACAACGTTATGTTATTATAGTCCGCGGCGTGTAATTTTTTTAAATTTTTTTTTCGGACTGGCGAGCGCTTATTACGATAGCACTGCCATTATTGCTGTTACGAACGCGTATATTTATATACAGAAATCATACGGACGCGACTGGAGCACCGACCGCGGGGGGCGCTAGACACGTCACAGACCCACGGACGCAATACCCCCTATATCCCCTTTCACGGTATACTTGTAACAATAGTAGGGCTGGGATTTCGATGCGCTTTGCATTTTTTTTTTTTGGCGATTTTCGAAAATTGTTCGTTTAAAAGTTATTTCGTCAATTTTTTTATGGTATTTTTAGAGTTTTCGCGACGTTTTTGCGTTCAAAATATGGATTTGAAATTTTATTTTAAGATTTTCACACACGCAGATAGAATTTCACAATAAATTGAACAAATTATAAAGCTTATTATTAATAAGCAACTACACGTTTATCCACGATTTTTTACATTAAAATCATAACTTTTATAAATTTATTTTCTATACACACATTTTACATTGTCTGTAGATAATGTGTATTTGGTTCCGCTTATTAATTATGAAATACACGGATAAAATATTTAGTCTATACTATAAAACAATTTTATAGAAATGGTACACATTTTCCCTGTTTAATTGCGCTTTACGGTAAGTGTATATTTAATAATACTCAAAAAAAACTTTTTTATGTAAACTATTTTCTATTATTTGTAAACACCTATCTAAATGTACAAAAATGACTATTTGTTTGTTACGTGCAGTTTTTTTGTAAAATAGTTTGCGTCGTCAAAAGAACGTTCGGAGCCATTGCAATTTATTGATCGGCAGATTTAGTATAGGACTACAACCAGTAATTAAAGTCATAGTTAATTACTACGAAGTTAGTTCGCTTGATCCGAACATTTTAAATACTATGTTATAATACTAAAGTACGAGCTTAGAGTCAATTGATGTTTATATTTTATGTTTTATTCACATTGACAAGGATGGGCAAAATCCCTTAAAAATGGATTTTGAAAATCCAATACACAAATTCCGTTCCAATTCCCGAAATTCAAAGACAGTTAACAAATTAAATGATACGATACAAAATAACATTAATAAATAATCCCGAATATGATTTATAACACGAGTCAAGTATTAATATTAATAATAAATAATCAATAATATTATGAATTAGCGCTAACTAGCTGTTTATAGCCGTGATCCCAATACAAAACTACTTTTAAAAGTGTCGGCGAAAGATTTTAAATCCACCCAAAGATTTTGAAAATTTAATCCAAAATTTGGATTTGGATTTTCAAATTCATTGATTTGTACAACACTATCAACTTATTAGTCTGCAGCTTCAGCTTGCTTGCCACCGGATTCGGTAACGCAATATCGTAAAATAGTAACATTTTTTAACGTCCGCTCTTAGATTCTAAAAAGGAGTGAGGAATGTATTGGTTTTACAATGATGTTTATTCTTCTACGAACAACTATTCTACCAGCAATTTTGCTCCGATCTACAAAGATAGCACTTCTTCTGAAAGTACATCTGACTGGGGTAGTACTTTAGGAAAGTCATTTTTCGATTGTCCCAAGAGTTTTATCAACAATACATAATATGTCATATTATGTATTGTTTATAAACCAACACAATCAACCGAACGCTGCTCACACAATGGTAAATCGTTGCGTACAGACGTACAATAAATTCCCGTATATATTCTACATACCCAACTTCCCATCTACAACAGTAGCTGCACCCGTCCCCATTATGCTAGGACAGTTTTTTTATTATACGACGTAAGTTACAGTTCTCTATAAAAAAAAAAATAATAAATAATAATAACGATAATAATAATAAAGGAAATCTATTTGGGGTTCGACGACGGAGTTCAATACGGGTATGGAAAATATTAGTTCGATAATACGAGCATTATAATAACAGCGCAGGAGAAAAATACGTTATCTCTCCGAGAGATTTAAAACTGTTTATAAACGCAGTGGGCACCTCCAGTGTAATATTTATGTATATATATATATATACGTATATAGTTATAAATAATGGTATGTTATTGAAACAGACAGACGCGACGATGGCAGTTTGAAAATTCAGAAACGCCGCCACCGCTGCTGCCGCTGCTGTTTAACATTCAATTTGCATTTGATTTGCGCGTCCGACCCTCGGGGACGCGCCTCGGGGCATCGGTCAAATTAACGTCTGAATACATCAGTTTTGTACAAACGTCGGTCGGGCGTGTATATAAGTATACATATATATATATATGAGAGAGAGAGAGAGAGAGAGAGAGAGAGCCGCGGATTAAAGGGTTAGGACGTGGAAAAGGTGCCTTTTTCGAGTGTACACGCGTTCGCGGACGGGGGCGTGTATGCACCGATGGCGAAGTACGCCCCGAGATTATTATCGCGGTCCGCGCGTCATGCCGTGTAGTCCGGCCCGTACGTGTGTACAGCGAAAACATCGTTTTCAACATAAATATTGTGCCGCTATAATACGGAGCTAGTAGCTAGTGCACCATAATATCGTGATGTTATTATAATACCTACCAAAACATTATAGCGCGTTGTATACATTGTATTATTGTAGCGCGCACGTTGGGTACTGCGGTGCGCGCACTATTATACCGTAAAAAGGGTTCCACTAAATCAATCACTACATCGCGAGCGGTCTAAAAACCCCTGACAGTCGGGTCCGGAATTATAATGTATATAATGCACGATAAAACATAATGCATACACGGTTAAAAGCTCGGAATGCCGGCTGATATGCGAAAGAAATAACCGCCGCGAATACGGATCGGGTGCCGCTGTACTGAACCTCGGACGATTTCAGTAGCTTTCTCGGCTGAACGTTTCGAGTACAAAACAAAAAAATCAAAACCCAAAATACCCGAGTGTCTTGTATGAAATACCTGTATGTATAGGGTGAAAAGTACATTTTCTTTTTGTGTAGCTAATCGAAAACAAACAAAAAAAGCCGTCCTAGGATAATGAGGTTGAGTGCAGCCACCGTTATAGGTGAGAAGTTGGGAAGGTTGTAGAGAAAAAATTGAATGTATATACTATATATGTACGCAACGATTAGCCATCGCTAACGAAAAAACGATTCTGAGCGGAGTTCGGTCGATATAGTTGCTTTGTCAACAATATAATATGTTAACTACATAATATGCATCTATAGCAATTTATATCATTTGTACTATTTTAGCGAAATTGCTGGTAGAAAAGTTGTCCATAGAAAAAAAAAATACTGTAATATATTACTAATACATTTCTTACATTTTTCCGTTTTTCTTTCATTTTTTTCCTATTTATTAGGAAAACTCCAAGGAAAATCCAAAAGATGGCCACCCTAAAGTTCCTCCCTAGTCAGATTTTTCTTTTAGAAAAAAAAAAACACATCACTGTAAAACCAATACATTCCTCGCTCTACTCAGAATCTAAAACAAATGATTTTTGACCCCGACCGACATATTTTTAAATTATTGTTCTTCATAGTTTTTCAAATCCAACGGAACACCGGATTGATTATTGATCGTATAAACTTTATCGATTCACGGCCCAACCATACGTTTATCGGTTGTCCGTCGAATGCATCGAGAGACCATCGGATGTCGATCGCACGGCCTATAATATTGTCGAGGAACATCAGAATACATAAGATTTCTAATCTGATTCGTCATCAAGTCCGTAACAAGGAACATGTGTGAATGTCCGGATACCTATTTATCCCGTATGATTTTTCGTCTCTGCCCACGACAAGCCATATATAATAAAGAAAACAAATAAAATTATCAGAAACTATAATACGCCATTCAAACACGATATAATACAACAATGAAAGAAATATAATATACTAAACTTGTGTGGGATAACGAGAGTGATTGTTTCAACACTTCAGTCTCGTTTGGTCTCTCGTCAAAATCTTCGCGTTTGACGTGCTCATAATATAATAATAGTCGATAAATAGTAGATCTGTCAAAACATCAAAAGTTTATACAATAATTCTGCGGTCGATTTTTTACGACGTAATACTACACCCAAATCACAAATTAGTCAATATATAGAATTAAATTTATGGAAATATATTAAAATTTTTTTTTTTTTTTTTTTTTTTAACAATTCAGAGTGTAATAAAGAAGCTATATAATATTTACAATTTACAAATATGTGCGTTTTTTCTCGGAAAATACTTTTTCGATTACCTAGTAAAAATTATCTTATTTGTTCATACTGTACGATAAAAAAAAAATGCTGATAATTTTAATAAATTATATTTTTAATAAAATATCTTATCCCAAAAAATTTTCTTAAAAATTAAAAAAAAACTGATAACAAAACACACTATACATTGACAAAAGCTTTATTTTTGTTGATTTTTGAGATCCCTTGTCCACATGGGAAAAAATCACAATATACGTATTATAACCCTGGAAGAATAATTTAGACAACACAAATCAAAATATAAAAATGTTAAAAAATTGACCGATGTAAAACTGTTAGTTTTGGGACATAACTTTGTTTTTGGGCTAGAATATGTAAAAAGTTAGGTAAAAAAAAAAGTCACATCTCAGAAGTATTAATATTCACGTTTGAAACTGCCAATTTATTTTATTTTAACCAGAAATGAAGACGTTTGAGTTCATGCTGTATTAAATAAATGGAAAGATTCAAATATAATAAATTATAAAAGATGAAATTCTGCATATTTCGATAATAATAATTCGAAAGTTTAATTTTTTTTTTCTAGTTGTGTCACTATTTTTTCGGGGGTGCGAACCTTACCAGTTTATCGAACTCCTCTCAGAATACTCTTTTGATTGTAACGATTTATCGTTGCTTTTAGTACCCATACATAAAATAAATTAGGTACCCTATTATATCTTATACCGTCTAGCGACCCGGTGTAAAGTGTCTGTCTGACTTTTTTTTTTTTTTTTAATTTAAGCTAAAACAGCTTTTACGTTATAATATGCTTTACACTAGGAAATTTCCTGTGAGACTTGTATATCAATATAGATAATAATTTATGCTGTGTAGGTTTCTTCGTTAATATCGGTGAGAACTGCTACGCGCGTAGTGGTTCGATGATTGTGCGAGAACCGTTCATCACGCGTGCGAAATATATAAATGTATAGATACCTACCATCATAATTTATTATATCGTAACCGAATACCGGAAAACGCGGTCAAAATCTCCCAGACTCGTACACAAAGTGGACTCCGCCGTTGTACAGTAATGCACAATAATAGCCTAGTGGTTTTTTCGCCAAGTACCTGTACAGATTACATGATGTTGCGTCTATAACGAGCACGCGCGTCTGTATACTTAATGGGTTCATACACGATGTACACATAATAAATGTTGCTCTTTTATAATCCCATAATAAACTATACATTTACATGTATATCATTTTAGATTCCGAGCAGAACGATAATAGTATAGGCTTTACTATTATAGGATGTGTGCGAATTTTTTTTTCTGTTTGTGTACACATTTTCTTCCAGAAATCTTGCTCTAATCGATAATCGACGAGAGAGCGTTTTTGTAGCATTTTGGATCTTTGTAAGTAGTTGGTGAAATGAGGGGATAATTTTTTTGATTTTCCCAGTAACTTTTATAATAGTTGGAAAAACATGAAAATAACGTATATAAAAACAAACGGACAAATTTACGACAAAAATATTCATTATTATCGACTTTTTCAATTTTGTTTACACACAAAAAAACTTGCTCCGAATTTAAAGATCTTTTATGAATGTAAATTATATTATATATTATATAAGCTTTTATATTTTATTTAAAATTGAGATCAACATAGTAGTTTTTTTACTAGACGTTTTAAGTTCTGGCATTTCAAAACAAGTTTAACCGAACTTCGCTCAGAATCGTAAATCGTCAACAATGATTTAACATACAGACATAAATCAAATTTCTAACCACCTTTCTAACTTCCTATGACTATATTAACAGTATAATTTATATTTATCCTACTAATTTTTGAGTCGTTTCTGAAGAAAAAAAAATGTCGATTTCTGAAACTAAACCAATACCTACTTATTATAAATACATATTATTCGCTTCGTGTGTCGACTGCGTTTGCTGCAAAATAATTATATGCATAGTTTCGAACGAGTATTACAATTTGGTGGCGCTTAACTACGATGTATTTTTTTTTTTTTTACGAAAAATCACAGAAAAAATCCACCGGTAGAATACGAGCGCCGCGTTACGATTATACGCGGTCGGCCGGAGAAAAACGTTTCATCTTTCCCCGGCCGTGAAAGAACGAGAGAGACGGAATGAAAATAAAAAACAACGAACGTGTTGTCAAATTAAACGTATACACCGACGTCGCCACCGCTCTGCCCGAACACGTGGTAGAGGGGGAGGGGAAATACATTGGAGGAGGGGCACCAGCGATACATAGAAGGATGGATCCGAGGAGGTGTCGGCGGCGGAAAGGTTACAACGGTATGTATACATAAGTTCATACGTACCGTCTGTACGCGTATAATAATATATTATGTACGTGTGTATATTATACAGGGTGATTCTTTTATCGTGACCCAGCGATTTTCTCGGAGTACTTTAAAAGAAATTTGATTTCCGTATTTTTTCATTGTTCAACCGTATTACGGAATCGTTTAATAAGCGACGATATACGCCGCCGTTTACTGCATACGACAAGTAAATTCAAACACAATAATCACAAAAGTTAAAGAGAAGTTGCTGCAGTTTTTGTCTAAAGCGTTGTCAAAAAGAAAAAAAACTTACGGCTGTTTAAAAAAAAAAAAAAAATTAACGTGGCTTGTAACTCGGTTTGTATGGTATAGCAATATTTCGGAAAAAAAAACTGCTCTCAAAAATATTCACCTCTTTACACGTTGTCAACCGTATTTACGTAACGAAATAATTGTGCAAAGTGTACAAAGTTACTTGGACCTAGTCAGTCTGCGGGTGTGGGTGTGGGCGCGCGTCCTCTCAAGTCTTATAATATTTTAACGTCGGTTTCAAATAGACACGGATCCAGAGCAAAGATCTGGGAGGGGGGCAGCAATTTTTTTATAACACAAATACAATTAAAATATAATGTAATACATTATGTATATTATTTTCTCGTACTGATTATCAGCGATTGGAATACAGCAATATCAGGGTTTAAAGAATTATAAAAAAAATAAAATAAAATCGACGAAATAATATGTCTGGTGAGGGCCTGGGCCTCTAGGCCCTCCCCCTTGGATTCATTCCTGGTTTCAAATGTTTATCCTTGTAGCTCATAAACAGCAAGTGTAGACTTTTGATTTTCAACAGGAATTCGTTAAAAAAATTCGTCGTTTTTTTTTTCTTTCTAAAATATTTTCGATAACACGATAATTTCGGATTTATCGTTTGCGCGTTATAATTAATACTAATACGTTACCGCGGTTTTCGAAAATGTACACCGCGGACTAGGCGCGCATAAATGACGACGGTTTAGCGGAAACGTATCGCACACGAGTCGATCCTCCGTTAATAACGGTAACGCGGGTCGCGGATAAAATAATCGCCCTGTATACGTGTAAAGGAACGGGCGCGCGATCGCTGCTGCGGCGGGTGAAGAGTGCCGAGCGCGCGAGTTTCCGTCCATTTTGTTGTCGGCGAATTTGTGCACTATCATCGTGTTATTGCTTGTGCTTTGGTATTCTGGTTACAAAGGGAAACGCCGGCTCTTGGCACTTTACAATATAATTACAGGCCACCGCCGCCGCCGCTTCGGTCGGTCCGACACTCTATTTCGGTACTTTTTTTTTTTTTTTTTTTTTTTTTTTTACACGCTTATAATACACACCTCCCGCCGCCGCCGCAGTACTGTACACACGGCTCTGTGCACAGTGTCTTTCTCCTCTCGACGCCGCCGCCGCTACAGTATCGGACGCTTTTATTTTATTATTATTATTAGATATTTTTTAAATTTTTTTTTTTTTTTGTATTTTATTTTTTTCTATCCGCCTTACACCTTGTTTGCCTTTCAATCAAACATCCGAAATCATCCGACACACACACACGCGCGCGCGCACACAAACTATTTCGTCATAATACGCCGAGCCGACAGTCGAAACACGCGCGCGCACACACGCACATGCACACACACACACACACACACACGCAAATATTATTATTTTATACATTATACTCGCGCGCGCGCGTGTGTGTGTGTATACTGTGTACAACGCGACGTGGCGTTACAGCGAACGTCCCGTCATTTCAATATAAAAAAAATAATAATAATCTATTTATATTCATAAGTCATCGTTTTTTAGTGTTTTAATGCGCGTCTATGACGGAAGGTGGGGAAGGGGGGGGGGGCGAGTGAGGGAGGAGGCGCACCGAATGTCTCGAGCGCTTTGCCGCCGCCGCCGCCGCACGTTGTTTTCTTTTTTTTTTTTCTTTCTAATCAAATTCAACGTACAAAACACACAAGCCGAACGACTTCACCGATACACATAACAGTATATTATTATATGCACGGTAACCTACCTACATTGTATACAGTTGAGGAGCGAGTTTGTTAGCTGTATATTATGTTTTTTTACAAAAATAACTTTATCAAAATAAATAGTAGGTACCTACCCGCGCGGTCGTTATTTCGGTTTTTGTCGTGTACCGAAATATTACTTATAATGGTATACGGCGGTATTATAGGGGGAGGGGGGGAGGGGCTGGAGAATAACAAAACCCACCTCTAGGTATTTTCGTTTAACGACGAAGACCGCGGCGACCACGATGATGGGCCGAAAACGTTACGAATGTTATGATAATAATAACACAACACCTTGTCTTCCGCTGTCACGGACTGGTCTTCAGTCCGCGTCCAGATCCAATAATATGGCGGAGTGCGTTGCATCCGTACAATAACAATCCGAGTGCCACAATACGTTCGGACGTTTTCGGACCCGCGATAACGCCGACGACCGAACTACACAAGTACAAACAAACAAACAAACAATAAGTCCCCGCGGTTTACTATTACGGCGTGTAAAATGATTTGTGTGTATCACGCAGCGATGAGTGAAATTTGTTCAGATAACGATGACACGTCATCGTCGCTCCAATCAAATCGTTTACATAGATACACATAAAGGTGAAACGCATTTGTACATTATCCCTGACAAGATAGTGTGTGATAATAAATTTAAGTTTTGATTGTGAACCATATTCTTGAGAAGGTTACAGTATAGGAAAATAACAAAATGGTTGAATAACTCCTGTAGATAAGCTGTAAATGCAATGTGTACAAATCACTGTACATAGTAACTATACGAACTTTTGAATAAAAGTAAAGATTATAAATGTCTTTAATATTCTCTTCTGTGAATAAAACATTTTTTATTTTTAGTTATATTTCATATACATAATTACTATAAGAAAATAGATTAATACCAAACCTAGATAACACGCGACTAGAAATATCGAAATTTTCATTCGGATAAAAATTTTAAAAAATGAGCTTATACTTGAGACGAGTACGTCACTGTTGTAAGCAGGGAGTTAGGAACATTCTAGATTAACCAAATCGGGGCCAAGTGCACAATCCAAGTCTGGGTCTAATTTTCACAGATTGGGGCAAAAAACAAAATATGTTATTGTCTGTTCACATACGCCTGTCCGTCCACTGAAATTAATTAATGAGCAAAATTGGACATCGCCTGTATTTATTTGTCTGTCCGTCCACTCAAAATAATGACTTGGGTCCTGATTTAGTGTCTCCCTATCGGTACGCCACTGAATGTAATCTACCGAAGAATATTCGTTTAGCCCAACATGCAGTAATCTACCGAATAATTTATTTTAATACGATACACAAATTAATAGCAATACACTTACTAAAAATATGGTACTCGTTAAGTTTGTACTGTAAAAGTTTCCTTTAAATCTGATAATAAATCGTCGAATATTTTAGTTTTGGATGATAACGATCATCGAAAATCGTTAGGCAATCGTGATGGCGATCATCGCCATATTACATCGCTAATATTGTGGAGAAGTGCCATTACATTTTATACAGTATTTGATCGCGACTAACTTCCCCGATGATTATGTTGTTTGGGTTGAATTCCAGTACTCGGAGCCACGCGATTTTTTCCCAAATACCCACGGACTCCGTATTCGATTCATATAATTCCGTCGGTTATCTTCTACCCGGGCTTCGTAATCAGCACGCTGTAAGCGATCACGACTATATTTCCCTTGAAAGAGGGATTCATCTAGCACTCCGATATATCAGAGTCCTCCCATTTTCCACGATTCGTCGTAGACCGGCCGTTTGTCAGTAGATCGCACATTGGACATGTTCAAAATTCATTGTACATAAGAATGATAATAACTCGTTCGTGGTGAAAAATAATAATAATAATAAATTGAATTTTTCAATTTTCCCCGTCGTAAATAATATAAACAATATACGACGTTAGGGGCGACGACGGGGTTAATGAGTTTATTGTAACGGCTTTTTTATTTTTATTTTTTTTATGTTTTCTTTTGTTTACAGGACGGCGGTGGAATTCAAAGAAAAGGCTCCGGTGGCGAACGGACTTTAGAGTTAAATAAATTTACAATTTATAGATTAAAAAAGAAAAAAAAATCCCCTCGTTAGGATGAAAATACGTAGAAATAGCCGTTGTACGCGTATCTAACGAAATCGTCACGCGAGCACAAAATCGGATCACGCGCTCCTATATACATAATAACATACAGGGTGATTCTTTTATATCGTTATCCGAAACCATAATTACGATAAACTCGCATTATGCCTTAATGCAGTCTACATTTTAAACTGCAGCTATAACTCATAAACTCATATACATATAACACGAGATACGTCCGACATCAGTAAGTGTTGGACAAATCAAAATTCTTAAGAAAAATATGTTTTTGTTAAAAAAAAAAAAAAAATCGTACCAATTTAAATTATACGATAATAACAATAATATAACATAACGCCAATTGTCATTGTCAATCGAATCGTCGACAAACGTAACTAAACTGTTACGCGCGACAGACACGACACAATCAATTTTTAAGTATAATATATTATTTTTAAGTTAATTAGGATCTAAACTCACTTATAAAGCCGTATGCCGGTCATAATGACGGCGGGTCGTGTAGCGGATTTTGTGCTCGGACGCCGCGGTCGATCGGTGGAAGCGTGGCGGACGGCGGTTTCGATGTTTAGAGAACATCCTGAATAACCGGTAAAAACCGAATTTCCCTAAAAAAAAAAAAAAAAAGACCACCCGAGAAAAAAAATAACAATCGCCCTGTAGATACCGCAGGGGCGTCGTGCGATTTAGGTTAGGTTAACATAATATAATACGTGTTGTACATAATATGCGAGCGCGGCGTGCGTGAGGGGGACGGGGTTTTCTTGCGTTGCACTCGGGCGCCGTCGCCGCGCCGGAAGGGCATTTATTCCATTGATGTCTTTCCCGTCTCCGCGCGAACAAAAGGCCGCTGTTCTCTCACTCACTCTCTCTCACTCTTTCTCTCTCTCTCTCTCTCTCTTTCTCTCTCTCGCTCTTTCTCTCTATGAACGCGCTCGCCGCCGTACATGTGTGCACTACACGTCGCTATAAATACATAATACACACACGACGATTACTGTCAGCACGGCCGCGCGAGCGGACGAGGCGCTTTTAAAGGTTATCGCCGCGCGCTGCAGACAACGGTCGCGATAATTGTTTCCGGCGTTTTCGCGAACGCGAGCGCGCCCGCGACGTCGTCGTATTATATTGTACAACGTAACGACGGCGGTGTTTAGCGAGGAAACATACGCGAGCGCGCTCCCCGCAGACGGAATAAAGGGGCCACCCGAAAATGTATAATCTCCGCAGTTGTACACACTCGTGTATAATAATATTGTCGCGACGTTTTGTTATATAATAACAAGCTGTCTCTCCCACTCCCCAACCCCGCCCCCCTTTCATCGGCTTTGCCCGTATAACGAAAACGATGCAGAATAAAGTTTATAAAGATAAATTACCGTTGTTATTACTGCAGTATTACCCGCGCAGCACAGGGATTGCACTACAAAAATTAATAACAACGTGTTTTTAAATTCTTAGTGTAGCGGAGAATGTAATGGTTTTACAAAGATGTTTATATTTTTTTTCCGTGTGAACACATTTTCGACCAGAAAGTTTACTCCGATGTATACCGATGTAGACGCTTTTCTGAAAGGAATTTCTCTTGGAGCGGTACTTTAGGGAGGTCATTTTGCGATTTTCTCATCAAATGCGATAAACCCGGAAAAAAAACCAGGAAAATGTACGAAATGCGTAGATATTAGTTGAAAGATATTACGGCCTTTATTTTCCCTGTGAACAACTTTTCTATCAACAATTTTGCTCAGATAAAATGAAAACACTCTTTCTGAAAGTAAATCAGACTGGGGAGGTACTTTAAGGAGGTAATGTTTTGATTTTCCCAATAAATTGGAAAAAACGGGAAACAACGGAGGAAAAACGGAAAAATAGGTAAGTACAATAATAAACAAATACTATTAAAGAAAATGTCTAATGCATATGTAATTTTACCATCATGTGACACGTTATATATTGTTCACAAAGCAACACTATCAACCGAACTCCGCTCAGAATCGTTTTTTCGTTAGCAATGATTTTTTTTCATCAGTGTTACCACGGTAACCCATTAATCAACAAAAATAATATTTATAGTATTAATAATAATAGTTTGCACAATCAACAAATACCCGAAAACCGGATTTTACGGAATGGTGTTTAACAGGGGACGGATTTCAATGTAGCTATATAAAATTTTTGCGGACAACGCGGAACAATTTCTCAATTAAATTTCATGGCGATCGGATCAATGTTGTAGTAAATAATTGGAGAGTGGGTCAGTGGCAAACTAAAAGCGTTCTAGTTTGTCATATATTTTTCCATCCGTGTTACCATAGATACCCGCACAGCACAGGGATTAAACTAAATATATCCACTCAATAACGCTAAAATGATGAGGACATAATAGTATTGTATAATAGTAGTGTAGTATTGTTACTGTGCCAAAACATACAAAGATTTAAAGATGACGTTTTACGTGTTTTCACTTTTCACTTGCACACCCTGTACCCAGCCCAGTACAGCGCATAATTTTTTGTTTTTTTTTTTTTTTCATCGATGTTATCAAATTTACTCATCCTATTTCAAGCCAATAATAGACCGGCAGATAGTCAGATAGACTCTTTATTTTAATTTATCATAGTTGTTATAGCATTTTTATTTCTAATTATTATTTATTTTTTGTTTGAAATTGTTTTTCGTTTCATCCGTGTAACTAAATATTACTCCACGATTCAACAAAAATAATTTAATTTTCATATCGAAAATACCTAAGAACCTTTCATCCCCTTCTAGATTATTAATCGAGATGAAGACTATCCTATCTTTTAAATTGAACCAAATCATACTCATTATTGAGCATTATCTTATAAAAATCGGTCGAGTAGTTTCTAAGTGCATCTCGCACGTAAACTCGTCGTGCGCGTAATTTCTATATAATGTACATATACATATATATACATATACGATAAATAATAATAATAAAACATCGTTCATACGCGATAACATCAGCGAGACGCAAATAGCGTTTTCCGCCTTACCAAAGTGATGTTTTTCCATTGGCACGGTGCTGGTTTCACACCGGTTCGCAACATGCAGGGCGGAGACATTATGAACCAAAACATACTACTCCACTACGGTGTTTGCAGGGGAGGAGGCGAATTATCCCGTTGTGGTACGTACGTGGACTACTGCGTTATGCAAGTGAATGTCTGCAAGATGATTGTGGACAATTGCAAGGTGAATAATTCGGACAATGTTGTAAAAGTCCAAGTCGAAGTTATACTTACCATGAACTTAAGATAAATAATGCGAACCATTGCATGATAAAAACGTCGACGCCATGGTCCACCGGTATCACGATCGCATGTTGGTGGAACCCCGGAACACTCGAATATGTATTCCGAAGTCGAATGCTTTTTTATGAAATATTACGATTAAGTTTACACCTTAATAACCCGAAATAAATACTTTATTTAAAACTTTTTTTTTTTTTATATGCTCAATAATTTGTCCAAAAATTGATTTTGTTTTTTTTTCGCACATTAATCCTCGGGAATTTTTATCCGGTGGTGATAAAACACTTTTATTTGAAACAGTTGTCAACATTTTCAATATTAAACTTCCCAAGACTTTTTTTTGTTGATTTATTGATTACCTTCGTAACAAAGGGAACAAATGGTAAATACTATTCCGTTAAGAATCTTTTTCCGTTTGCAGTTATTTTTGCATACAAAATTTATGAATCCTGAGTACTGTATTTTTCCAACCAAAAATTGCAAGCGTTTTTTGAAGTAGAATTTAATAAGCGAACCAATTTTCAAACGGAGTTTTGTTGTCATATTATAAAGTCATTAATCCATGATAATTAAAATACTCATAGTAATAAGTAAATAAAAATACATAATCACAACTATAGGTATATTCAAAGGAGGAATGGGAACCAAATTCAAGCAGGGAAATTAAAATTTATCCAGTCCATCCAATAAAATACGTATCTACCAAAAAAATTGTTCTTGCGTTTCAACTTAGGCTTAGAACCCAAGATGTTGAATGTACTTTTACTTAAGACATGACTGAAGATAACAATGGGAAGGAATTTTGAACAAAAAATTTAGAAAAGTGATATTAACAATATACAATTTAATGTAACACTGTTGATTTTTGGTTGAAAAAAAAAACTAGGAGCTTACGCTATGTGTCGGTGAGTACTAAAAATTTGAGACGAAAAAATGCGGACAACTGTAATTTAATATAGTTACAAATGAATACAGCTATCAATTGATATTGATCAAAACTCGTTTTTGATTAGTATTGATAAGTTTTGTGGGACTACTATAACAAAATTATAATATTATGCTGGCCAATACAGTACACATTCAGTATTACACCGAGCTGGCCAGTTATAAATATGTGTTTTTGAAATGCAAAACGACGAATATTACGCTGTTTATTTCATAATGTATTTTGCCGTCAGTCGTCATTACGTTTTAAAATATTTTACTTCGAGTAGTCATTCAAATGTTAACTTTTCATATTTTCTTGACTTAGTTCGCCGTTCATAGATTTCATGTGCGTTCGTGTTCGTTGATATACTACAGGGATTTTTCAATGGACCGCAAACCAATTATCATGCCGTTCAAACAAACCAATATCGAGCCAACCGAATTCGTATGTACTCAAGAAAGACAAACCCGGCTATCGTATAAGTAGTATAGATAAATTCAAATTTTAACTGTGCAGCGGTAAGTATTAAACTGTAATAATTATTTATTTATTTTAAAAAATAATTGGAGCCCAATTTACGAATTGCATACAGATACCTTGCGGATAAGTACTCAATTCATTTCTTTTAAGGAAGGGGGGGGGATTCATCGACAATTAATTATTTTTATTTTAATTCTATTTAGATTGCTGAATAATCGACGGTAGAAGTACCTATACTTCCGTCAACTTCGGTCGATTAATATACTTAAGGAAGACAAAATATATTTATATATCTACTATATCCCTGTTAAGATAATATATAGCTGTAGATAGACCGACGCATGATGTAAATATGGATCGTTGTTGAGAGCTGTGCTAGAAAATACCATGGGATGACACCACTACAGGCCTGCCCGAAATTAAGATGTGTAGATAGGAAGAAATCGGAAAAACTAAAGCACGGAATGAATAGGTACGCGAGACACGGCGTTGGAAAGCGAAATTTAAAGGTAATTATTATGCTGGACTAGAAAAATTATAAATAAATTCAACTATTAACCTGTAAATTGTGCAGGGTTAAATATGAAGTATAATTATAATTACATATAGGTAACCCGTTGGTAATTACTACGTACCCAATATATTTTTATATTCTCAGTGAAGCAAGGGATCTATTGATTTTACTATGATGTGTATATTAGATTCTGAGTGGGTCGAAGAAGTTTATGGTTTTTACAAAGATTTTTATTTTTTTATTTTTTTTGTTCTGTGGACAACTTTTCTACCAGATAACTTGCTCCGATTTTTATTTGTAGCACCTTTTCTGAAATAAAATTGGTGTGGGAAGGTATTTTAAACAGATCATTTTTCGATTTTCTCAAGAGTTTTCTCATCAAATGCGAAAAACTGAAAAAAAAAAAACGGGAAAAGTACGAAATATATTTGTATAATATTACGATCTTCTTTTCTGTGGACAACTTTTCTACAAGCAATTTTGCTCCAACTTTTAATAATAGCAATTTTCCTAAAAGTAAATTTCACTAGAGAGGTAATTTAAAGAAGTTGTTTTTCGATTTTCTCCGGAGTTTTCTCAGCAAATGTGAAATACTGGGAAAAAACATAGGAAAACCAGAGAAATCGATACAACATCAAACAAATATTATTAAAAAAAATATTTTACTATAATATGACATATATATTGTTTAAAAAGCATCACTATTAACTGAACTCCGCTCAGAATCGTTTTTTCGTTAGCAATGGTTAATCGTTGCTAACAAATATACATTGAATTACCTATAACAGTGGCTGCACCCGTCCTATTAACCTATGATATATTTTTAAGTGAACAACTTTTCTCTTAGAAATCTCGTTCCAATCAAAACATGAAAAGAGACCTTTTCTTGTTGCATTTTGGCTTTAGTTGATACTTTAGAAAGACCATTTTTTTAAAATTCGGGTCAATGAGAAAAAACTAGTTCTTTAGATTAAAAAAACATTAAATGATTAAAAATAAGGTTGTCACTAGCAAACGTTTTTATTTATTTTTTGTTATTATTAAGTTTATTTTTTTAATCTTTTTGAATAATCATTGATGTCGTTTTTTTTTTTATTATTATTATTATTATTATTATTGTGGTATAATTAGTTTTAAAGAATTGTTTAACCGAGCTTCGTTTAGAATCGTGTTTTATTAGCAATAGTTTATCGTTGCTTACAGTTATAAATTAAATCATTTTATGTAGCCCACCTTTTCAACTACCCACCTACAACAGTGGCAACATTGTATCTGCTTGTTTTTCTTCTTTTTTTTAGGGCTGGTTGACAAATATTAATTGTTTCAATGATCGCGATTGCGTTCGGATCGAATCCTCCATAATACTTATCTATATAGTAACTATACCCTGTCCAACTTAAGAGTATACCCGTCGGCGGATGAAAACACGTCCACTTTCGCGCATGTGTTCCCACTCCCGGTTACCGGTACCGCTTCATCCACTCACCAGCCTATCAATCTGGCCACCGCCAATACACATTATGTACTACGACGTACGTAGAGAACATCATATCGATAACATTTTGTTTTACCGCGTACACGTATTTTCTCGCACAAATGCTCGGTTTTAATTTAAATAAACACTATAATTTACGTTTTAGGTAATGTAATTATTCTATGTTGCCCGTTAATTTGACTGAAACAATATAGGTTTGCGTGTATATTACAATTTATCTGGCGATAGGTATTATATATATTATAATTCGCTATATTTATGACGGCGGTGGTGAGGATGATAGTGCGTGGCATACAGAATTATGCGCAACGGATATACTCTTAAGTTGAACAGGGTATAATGTATTACTATATGGAATGTGGTTTTATCGAGAAATAAACAGAGAATTGGAGTTCAATCGGAGAATATAAAATTAAGAACAACAATTAAATGGAAGAATTTATATATCATATTGTGGTCGCGTTTACGTTCGTACCTGAAGTTATACACATTTAAAAGGTAATCGATTTATTTGTATTCTTCAAGTGGAATAGGCCTAGCAACACGTTTAGCTGGGGATACCACTAAAAAAAAAACGCTCCGAGTGTAATACCTCATGCTTATATGATAATATTACGTGTACTTGAAATGTACCTATATTTAATAAGCTAAGGTGGTGAGGAAACTTACACAGCTACTTTGAATTGAAAGAGTTATCGCGTAAATTAATTTTGATGTTTTTCCCCACACTCACAGTTATAAAGAAAATAGGAGGAAAATCAAAAAAATAATCTTCCAATGCACCGGACACTAGATGAAATTCAATTTTAGAAAAGACGCTACACTTATTAATGATCAAAGAGCAAGGTATTTTCAAGTAGTTTACAGACTGAAAAAAAAATTATTATTATTTTATAAACCTAATTTAGATTAGATTTTATTTGCCTGAAATCTTAATCACGTTATTTTTTTTTATTTTGAAATTATAGTTATTTAATCATAAGGTTATACGTATTTGTATTTAAACATAGATATAATATTAGTATATTAAACGGATCGCTTTATTACTTTATTTACACTATACGACCAATTTGGGACACGTGTTATTAACTACATAGCATTCAAAACTAGATACAGGTACAATTCGTACGATTCATAAAATGCCAGCTTGAAAACTCAACTTTTATTTATTCGCCCGTTCAAATGTCATGCTAGTTAGAGGCATATCAATGTATACAAATTAATCTGTACCACAAAAGTCTATAAGTAACGCAAGTACATTTTTTCAAAGTTAGTTCCTTAATCAGTAACTATATATTCTTTTAAAAGATATTAAAATTTCAAGTCCAATATCATAAAATAAATCCATACCTAAATAGTAAGATGCATACTAACATAAGTCCTAAACTGTGTTAGGTATATATCGAGATCAAAGCTAAGGTTGGTAAGACTACAGACCAAGAGCGTATTTCAGAAGAAGGCACAAAATCCAGAAATATACATAACATAAATATGAATGGAAATGGAAATTAATGAAAGCAGAAATATTTATGTGACTAGAGGTGCTGAAAATATTTCATATTTACTGCTCTGATTGAATCGTATGTCCATCACGACAATTTTCTAGCTAAATTTGGTTTTCTTTACGTTACTTGATATTTAACCTTCTGTGGTACAGAAATGGTAAAATATTTGGATAAAGATATAGTTACTAGAACAGTTATCTAAATAAAGATGAAATATAGATAACAATTTAATTATCCGATTAAAGATAAATTAGCAAACCGTTTTATATAAATTATCTAGTCATTTTTTTCACTATCTTAAAGTGCTAAATTAAGTGCTAAAAATTTTAACAAATAATATATATATAATAATAATAAATCTCGATTTCAAAACGGTCGTGTGATTTACAGACTTAATAATGTATTTATAAATCATAACATTAATATTGTAAATTAAATATTTTACCTATATTTCAAATAAATACATTCAAATTACGAATTCAAAGGCAGTATCATAATTATTTACCTATTTATCTCAAATAACTAATTTTCCATTTATCTGAATAACCCTACCTGTATAGATTATATTTATAATATTATTCAAAAAATAAAATAACAATGTGTTTCTTTTTATCACAAACTACAGTCCATAACCATAAGGATACCGAAGTTTGAAAAATATTTTAAATAAGATCATAAAAAACGATGACATTTATAGTTGTAAAATACCTGCCGACAATACAAAAAAAGCAAATTTACTCTAAATAATCAAGGGTCTATGTTCGCTCTGTATATTAGTATTGTACAAATGCACGTTTTTTTCGATTCCTTTATGTATCTCTCTCTCTCTCTCTCTCTCTCTCTGTTTTTTTTGCTCTCGTTCGGTCGCAATGTTCGTCAAACTAAATTACGTGTATTATGTATTATAACCTATGAACCGACTGCGGAAATTGTATTAGATATTTGTAACCCGACCACACGCGTCAAACATATCTATACTGCACATGGAAAAAGTATATATATATATAATTATATTATTGCAGTCCATAGACAGTATTAGACACGTATGATGTATTTATTTGTAACAATGACACGAGGTAAACTATTTGTATCGACTTGGAATAGTAAATTGAGCACAATGGAACGATTGGAACGGAAAAAAAACGCGACCAAATTTACGTTTAAATTTTAAATGTACCCGGTACATATATATAATGCCATTCTACGAATTATAAGGGTACGGGAAGTATTTAAATGGTAGTTTTATTTTGAAAATAAAATAAAAAATATTATGTAACATTATGTAGATGATTATGCATATTATATATTGTATGTAGTGTATACAGGGTCATTTTTAAATTCTGAGTGTAGCGAACAATGTGATGGTTTTACAAAGATGTTTATTTTTTTTTTACCAGAAAGCTTACTCTGATATATACGATGTTAGATTCTTTTCTGAAACAAAATTTTCTTGGGATAGTGATTTAGGGAGGTCATTTTTCGATTTTTTACAGGAGTTTTCTCATTAAATGTGAAAAACCAAAAAAAAAACGGAAAATAAAAAAATATATTAGTAAAATATTACGATTTTTTTTTTTTTGTGTACAGCTATATCAGCAATTTTACTTCGATTTACAATGATAGCACTTTTTCTAAACATAAATCTGACTGGGGAGGTATCATTTTTTCGTTAGCAATGATGTACCGTTGCTTACAGAATACGGTTCGGATTTAAAGGCAAACGGTTTTTTTTTTCTTTTTCGACGATAATAGAAAATTAATCTATGTACCTATACAAAAACGAACGCATTTACGCGTGTCTGTTTGTCCTTTATAAATATTACTCACCACCATTCATCCGATCGCCATAAAACTTTGGGAAGTTGTTTCACGTTGCCCGGATGAGGTTTACAGAAATCAACGAAATCTTCCCCCTATTGAATACCGTTCCCTAAAATTCGATTTTTCGGTTTTTTTTTTTTTTTTGTTATAAAAACCGAATTATTTTTGTTGATTTATAAGTTAACTATTGATAACGCTAATAAAAAAAAAACATTGTTATTTATTTTTGTAGCGCATTCCCTGTGCTGTGGGGTTATCCATATGGCAATAGTAATAATAATGGTAATTTATCAACTTTATTTGGAAACTTTTTTATCGCATGGACAAAGTCGGGCAATAAGACGTCTTAAATAAAAATGACGTATTTTACCTGAAAATGTATTTTTTACTTTTTTAAATTAATCAGTGTTTAATTAATAACTATTAAAATATGATCTAATAGTTATGTAAGTTTAAGCATTGTCGATATTTGTTTAACATTAAATTAATTGTTTTGGATTCTAAGAGTAACGAAGAATGTATTGATTTACAAAGATGTTTATTTTTTTTCATACTGTGTACACAAATTCTACCAGAAAGCTTACTCCGATGTATACGATGTAGAACTTTTTTTGAAAGGAAATTTTCTCGGAGTAGTATTTTTAGATCATCTTTCAATTTTTTCAGGAATTTTCTCATCAAAAGTGAAAAACCGAAAAAAAAAACAAAGAAAAATGTACGAAATATATTAGTAAAATATTACGATTTCTTTTTCTCTGAACAACTTTTCTACCAGCAATTTTGCCCGGATTCACAATTATAGCACTTTTTCTAAAAGGAAATCTGATTAGGGAGGTACTTTAGAGAGATTATTTTTAATTTTCCCAAGCAAATATGAAAAACCATGAGAAACATGAGAAAACCGTAGGAAAAACGGAAAAATCGGTACAATATTAAACAAATATTATTAAAGAAAATTGTAATTATTTTACCATAATATGGCATAAATATTGTTGAAAAAGCAATACTATATCAACTGAACTCCGCTCAAAATCGTTTTTTCGTTAGCAATGGTTTATCACTACTTCCAGATACATTAAATTTTCTTATGTATCCTACTTTCCCAACTTCCTATCTATACAACAGTGGCTACATCCACGTACAAAGTATATCAGTCTTTTTTTTTTTTGCCTTTTTTTCACATTTTAGTTATCTTAGTTTTTCACGAAAATTCGTGGCGCTACATAATAATATAGGAACGCAAAGTGATTTCGGTACGGGCGGCGGACCGCAAAACTTTGAAATCAATCGGCGAACACGAAGGCCAATAATATTATAATTTAACAATAGGCATGTTTTCGCGAATACCCAAATGTAACCTGGTTACTGTATTTTATAAACAAGTCGTTTTGGCGATTTTGGATACATAACGTTTGGTTATAGGTTACTGAAATATACCATAACCAAGCGAAACGAACGGTTATGATGTTTGGTTATTGATAAAGTATAACGATTAGACATCTAGCCGGTAATGTTTTTTTTTATCATCAATAAAAATTGTCTTTAATTAACCGTAAACGTGTCGTTTTCGCGAATCCGCGACCGTCATTAATCAAAATCGCGTAACCATAGCTGATAGGTAATGGAACACAACCGTGTTAATCGCCGAAACACACCTCAGTGATAACCTAGTACTGGATTGACAGATCGGTCGGCCGCGCAAAACGATTATTGTCGGGATTTCGGCACCGCGGCCGCGGCGTACTGCGAAATACACGAACGGACAAAACGGGCGGCGCGGGCATACAATAATATCGTACCGATTGTCGGACGGCCGGGAGACGGTCGCGCGCCCCGCCCCGCAGACGCTACAAAGCCATCCGAATCAAACAAACCGACGCGGACGACGACGAGCCGCCCGGGCCCCGCGCGCACGCACGCCGCAAGGGAAAACGCTCAAAATTTACACACGGATTCGAGTCGTCGTCGCCGCCGCCGCCGCCGCCGCCGCCGCCACCGTCGTAACCATGGCGAAAAGTTATTTGCACAAATCCATATTTGTACGCCGCGCGCCGCTACACCACGCGGGTCCGCATCATCTGCTGCAGTCGCATGTCATAGGAAAATATAATATTATTGCGCGCGTGCGAGTCGGTTTTTCCATTCCCCCCCCCCCCGTTAATTTCTCCCGCCACCGAACAATCCATAACAAAGTTACAGCCGGGCGGCGCGACACACAGAGCCCCCGACGCTTTTATAGGGGCCCCCCCCCTTACGTTAACAGGAAATTTCGGATCGTGTACGGCTATACCCGTACTGAACGATCGTATTTAATTCTTTGAAAGAATTAAAGTTTGAAAGAACTCAGGGAATATAAACATTTGACAAATCGTTAAATTTCAACACATTAGTAGTAAGGGGGGGAGGTATTTTGGGTTGGGACGAGTGGGTGAAAAATTAAATTGGCGATTCAAGGTATAAATACTTTAAGCCGCCACTGTACAGAGCATATTATATGCGTATTTATTGCGTAATATTCGAATTTGACCGCGTTAAACAAAAAATGGCTAAAAAAGTTAAATTAAAAATTATTAATAACAGAATAAAACTATCTAAATATTATTGTATTTTATTATATTGCATCCCTGACACTATTGTACATAGTTCATACAAACGGAAACTATGCTGCGTCAGAAAATTCAATAAAAGGCCCCGAAAAATTGACTGCATAGGATTTTGATACTCTCCAGACCGGCCCCGATCAAAGCTGCGTCCGGACTAGAGATATGAACTCGGTAAATTTACCCAGTGATCTACGTAAATTTTACCGAGATGGTTTTTATCAAGTATTTTTTATTTTATCGTTCATAAAATCGAGTGACCTCCCATTCTTAATGTTTTTACTTAATTTTATAACTTCAGATCGTTTACAATTTATTGGTTAATATTACTATCGAGAAGGTACATAAATAAATACGCATGCAATGTACTGTGTAATATTGGTAGGTTGTTTATGTAATAAATTATTTTTTATTGTAAATAAAAGAAGGAGTAAGAACATATCTATTAGTTATTAGTTATTATATTATAGTTAATAAAATGATTTTTCCTGTGAACAATATACTCAGGTGTCGGGACATGAGGAATTTTCCAATTTACCGAATTTTACCGAAACATATTTTACCGGAAAAATCCACATTTCTCAGTCAGCTACCCTGCAGAACGACTCTGTTGACGACATTTTTCGATTAACTTCTCCGACAGGATTGTCGGTAACAATGTGTAAAAACTATTGTACTCCTGGATCAACGAAATCGACATTTTTAACTTGCAAATTTTAGTATTCAGCAGTAAGTTTAACACGGTTACTGCAGTAAAAGTCAAAGTTTTACTAATAAAAAATGTCGCATATCAGTAAAGTATGAAGTAAATTTTTTTTCCGATTCAGAATGTTCTATCATAGATATCACCAAAATTAGTATGTAAATACGGTAATACTTCCGAGAACTGATTATTATATTTAAAAAAAAACGAATATACTTCACACGATGGGTGGGCCACTGTTATAGATGAGAAGTTGGGAAGGTAGGATATAGAGGGAAATTTAATGTATGTCTGTACGCAACGATTAATCATTGATAACTAACGATTCTGAGCAGAGTTCGGTCATACGTGTTTTAAAAGGCGTGTTTTGTTATTATTTTAATATTTATGATTTTCATCAAAATTTGATATTAAAATTCTACATGAAACTCAATTTTGTTTCAACCACAAACTACGACTTATAATGAACCTCCTGTTAAATGTTCAAACATTAATATTGGGTCTAATAATTTTATCCACAGAGTATCTATACCGAATAAAAATTATACAATAAAATGGTTAAAATGTTTCGAAAAGTTTATCACGTCTAGAAAAATCAAATATAATTAATCTATCCTAATTTACAGTCTCCATTTTTAACTAAATCACAATAAAATATAAAAATCGAAAATAATTAATTTCGTAAATTTTCGTATTTTTCTACGATTATTTCCAAATTATTGTGAAAAATGCTTGGAAAATCAAAAAATTACCTTCTTTTAGCACACCCCCCCCCGATCAAATTTTCTTTCAGAAAAGATACTTTACTTAATACTTCAGAGCAAGATTTCTGGTAGAAAAGTTGTTTACAAGAAAAAAAGGAAATAATATACAATAAACATCATTATAAATTTTACAATATAAAACCAATACAATCCTCGTTTCGCTCAGAATCTAAACCATTTCCATACATATTTTAGATTCTGAGCGGAGCAAAGAACCTTATGATTTTAAAATAAGGTTGTTTTTTTTTTTTAATCTAAAAATAACTTTTACATCAGAAATATATTGCTCCGATTTACAAGTGTAGCACTTTTCCTGAAAATAAATCCGAATGGGGTGGTATTTTGAGGTCAATTTTTTGATTTTCTAAATAGTTTTCTCAATATATTGGAAAAAAATGAGAAAATATACGAAATGAAAGTATTACTTAAAAAATACTACGGCCATTTTTTTCCTGTGAACAACTATTTTACCAGCAATTTTGTTTCGATTTGCAATGATAGTATTTTTACTGGTAAGAAATTTGACTGGGAGTTACTCTAGAGGTCATTTTATAATTTTCTCAATATAATGGAAACACAGGAAGAAAACGGAGGAAGATCTGGAAAACGGGAAAATAGATACAATATGAAACAAATATTATTAAAGAATATGTTTAATACATACGTAATTATTTTACCATAATATAACATTTATATTGTTTAATGTTGACAAAGCAACACTATCAACTAAACTCCAGTCAGAATCGTTTATTTATTAGCAATAGTTTATCGTTGCCTACAGATATACATTAAATTCCCGTTTGTCCCCTATCTTCTCAACTTCCCACTTACAACAGTGGCTGCACCCACGTGCGAAATATGTCCATCTTTTTAATTTTATAAATAATAATACATATTGTTAATATAAAAATATTGTTATTTCAGATTATGATAATGTATTTCTCTTATATATTTGTATCTTGTTCGTATAGTACTGTTTAATTTATTTTATTAGGTTAAAATAATAACAAAAAAGTAATAACGGGTATACATTTAAAAAATTATAGTTCATGTTTCAATACCCTCGGCCGATTTGGTTTTTCACCTTTACAAGTTATGCACATACAGAAATTATTTGAAATCATAAAACGGTTTATACGGTCGAGATTCTAATTTTTTTATTATCGATTGTCAGATGGTAAAATATATCCAGGCGCAATTATAGGCAATTCAACGTACGGGCAATTTTGAGATTTGTATTTTTTTTTTCTAATCGATTATTCATATCATTGTTAATCCAGGGTCGGATTGTATATGATTCCAGATATTAAGGCGATCCACCTCGGTTTTAGAAACATTTTTTTTTTTTGTTAGTAAAAAATTTGGGAGTATAATAATGTTTACATTTATATTTAAAACTTTCATAAATGCAAGTAGACTCTGTCTCACTTTCCACCTATAATTCATAACTTTTTTTAATAACCATCCCTGCTATTTTTGATACTTATTGATAACATTAATAATAATTGATAATATTAAATTCAACTAAACTACTTAATTTCGTCAAGTCCGATGGTTTACCGATAAATATTCAAACGATAAAATGCAAGCTCAATGAAAACAGAAAAACAAATAATTTAATAATAAAACAACTATTCCATTGTACACGGAAGAAAATATAAATAAGTATAATGAAAATGGTTAAGTGGTCCCTCTATCAAAATTTAATTGGAAAGCAGTTTTAACAGAAATGTCGAAAAATGAAAAATTACAGACTCAAAAATATTCAAATTAATTCACGTATAAATGTATTAAAAATCTCGGGTTTTTATAACACGTATTTAACGATATGTACCTAATCACATAATTTGTTCAAAAAAGTAAAATTTGATTTTGAAATTTTTACTCAGAATGAAAATTAAAGACAACTTTATTTCGAATAGGCACGTCATATGTATTTTCCATTTACTTGAATGCAATTTTGCAGCTAAAAAATTCCGTAACTTTTTTATAAATCAATATTTTATGACACTAGATAAAGTTGTCTTATTTAATTTATACCATAGCCCTGTTTATCGATACAATGTTTCATATTCAAAACCGTTAGAGCTGAAATATTTTAACTTAATACTAATAAAATAAATTATGAATTTTGGCAAGATATAGGTACTCACATAAAATATTGAAATTTTTTCTTTCTAGGTTTAAAATGTCCATTTAGGTTCATCGCCGTTTTTATTACGCTCTTCCACCTCGCTATAATATCCAGCAATATGCATTGATTTTCTTTAGACGTTTTTTTTTTTTGTACCATTCTTTTCATTGCCTGTCTTGTTATCTTTTTCCAGTTATTTTGTTTTATTAGCAAACCGGGCCCAAGGTCGAAATTCTGAAATCGAACATTTTTCAAAAAACTTCTAATAGGTAAATACCTAAATATAAGGATGATACATAACAAATTTAGAAAAGTCTATAAGTTTTGTTTATTATTCATTTAAAAGCATATAAATCTATAAAGATAAAAGTTTAGTAAACAGCAATATACGGGAAGTATGCCCACACAAAGAAAAGGTATCTTACTAATCCGTTCAATATCAAAACTTAAAATGTTTTTAAATAACAATCTGTTAATATATACGCAGTACTTACACATAATTTTTTGGGAAAAGTAATATTATTCCTATAATTCGATTTACAAAAGGTTGATATAAGCAGAAAATAAGTTTCGATCTCCACTCGCGAAACATACAACTTGAAAGTTATCTGAGAAAACTATATTTTGTTTTCGAATTGTTGAAAGTGTAGAATTTGAAATAGAAACAACTAAACAAACCAATAATTAATCATTCAAATGATACTGAATAAAAACCCAAAATTCATGAGTAAAAATTTAAATAGGGAATAATAGGATATATTAATTAATTAAACAACTTGTGTAAAATATTTTATTTATGGAGTGTATACTATTTATTTTTAATTAATCTTCAAATTAAAATTGAGTTAATGATTTACAATAGATATTACATCACAAACAGTAAAACATTAAAATTCTTTTTCGAATTTTGCAGTCCCCTTTGTGTCATCAGTCTATAAATTTATATGAATAAGTACCAGAGGTGGCTTTGACACACAAGAGGTGAACTGCACTACATACCAAGAAATATGTGGAGGGGATTAAGGTTTGTGGCGTTAAGTGGTTGCAAATTTATAATAAGTAGGTAGGTACATCATTTGTTATTGTTTAATATTTAATTTTTTATAGAACCTCAGTATAATATACCAAAAATACACAGATATTATTAGATTAACCAACAAATTCAAATTTGTAACTTAAAAGCTAAATGGACAGTGTTTTGAGTGTGCATCATTTGAAGAGCAAACGTATAAAGTGAGAGCACAGCAATTTATTAAGGTTAATTACGTAAGTGTGGATGGACATAAATAATAAGATATGTAAAATAGAAGTTACATATGTTTAATGATTAAGGTAATATTTTTAAAATTAAATATTATGTATGATTATAATATACAATAAAAAACAGTATAGTAAACAATTAAATATGAAGTTACTATACTATAATAAATTTATGACAATAATAATTATTCCTGTACAAAAATATTGTAAAAGGCAAAAATCCCAGGACCAAAAATGTAATACTTAAAAAAAACAAATAAAACGTAAAATATTTTACCCTTAAATATTATTTTAATTGAACAAAAAATTAACACTGAAGTAAAATTTTATTAGGAAGGAACCTATTTACCTATACATACATATTGGATATTTGATTTCTATTAAGTATACAAAGTGTAAAAGGACTATTTGACACTTTCATATTGTAGTTACATGTAAAAATGTAAAATAATCAAGTTACCCCGTGTATGATACACATACATTAATATAACATATACCATTGATTTTTTAATATACAAATGAACCATCCTATAATTAATAGTGGAAGCGATTAAATACATTCTGACAAAATGGCACTGTATTGGTTTTCATTCAAGCACTATTGTCTCGGTCATATGCATCCTTACATAGTTGTGTAAAGTACTGATATAGCAAACTACATACTTAATTTATTGTTACCAATAAATTTATAATATAATAATAAATATTAATGTTTATACAAAAACATAAACACTGTTATTATTATTATAAAAATCTTAAATTGATTATAAAATAAACTGCTACATTAAGCTCAACTTTTTTTTTATCCCAAAATATAACTTATAATGAACTATGTGTTAAATTTTTAGGCTTTGTGTTTTGATCAGTCAAACAATTGTATCCTAAAAAAGGGTCAAAAATCATGTTTTAAAAATTTGACCAGTCTATAAAAGTTGAATACATTTTTCAGAATATATTCTGTGAAAATTATTGAGTTTTTATGAGTTTAACAAGAACAAAAAAAAAAGACAATGACGATTTGTTTCTGTTTACATTCCTGTTTTTCTTCACTGACCAAAATGCAAAAAAGCTCTAATAGTTTTTCAAGCCAAGATTTCTGGCAGAAAACAAAGTTATGGTCCAAAGACCATAAAACATAAACAATTAACAAAATAATAAATGTTTTAAAACTAACATACCTATTAACTAATTTAGAAGTGTTAGAAACAATGTAAATAACATAAGATCCTCATATTTTACCTTTGTAATTGAAGCTAATAAAATCATAAAGAAAATAAAATGTCAATACACCTAGACTCAATATTTTTTAAAATAATTATTTATTAACTATGTGGCTTTCTTTTGAGTTTTTTTTCCCTCAATAATATTTGGCCGTCCAAATAAATTGTTAAGGACACTTTACCAAGAGCAAAATGCACCAATGTTAGTTATACATAATAACATAATCTAACATCAATGTGTCTTTTTTCAAATTGTTCCTCATTTAAAAATGTCCTGAAAGACAAACTTAGTGTTCTAGTGTTTTACTATTTGTTAACAATAACATCATTTTATTTTTATTTCATAAATACCACAAAATAACATTAACTTGTATGCAGTCAATGTGTTGAGACACAGCAAAATTGTATGTATGCCAATAAGATTTTTATTTAATGTTTGAAATTGTTTATTATCAGTTGATCTTACTCTTAACATTAGTCTCTCTTTCTCTTGGTATGTAATACTTTTTAATTTAAAGCAAATATAATGTAAATACAATATTGCAAACACACAACTGCACATGTAGTACGGGGAAAATACAATAAATTAAAAAATATTTAAAATGTAGTTGTTTTTCATTCCTTTGTTAAATCATCAAAGTTATGCAACTTTAATAATATATATATATATATATATATATATAATTAAAGCTTTGAAATTAATCGTTCATTAAAAACTTATAATTATTATAGAGTTTAAAAATTCTGATAGTTAAGTCAAGTATTATAAAATATCTGATAATTTGTGGAATATAGATAAAATAAAAAATACCATGTATTATTAACAATTTATCATTTTTATACTTATTTATTATCAAAGACAAAGTGTTTACAAGTTTATTCTTCGGTTCCGTCAACATTTTCTGTACCTAACTTTTTAAATGTAGGTACATTAACCCAGGTTACCAAAGTATATAACTTGTGTGGGGAATCTTCATCGTCATTTCGTCTTCTGGCTAATTGTACACGAATACGGAATGGTACACTCCTAAAATTGAACATACAAATACTATGGTCAAAAAAATTAAAAATTATCAATAAACTATTAATTTAATTTGCTATTGTATTATTTTATAAAATTAAAAAGTTGTTATCTTTATAAATGTATATCTTAAATATGTATCTATTAACTTTTAGAATGTTCAGCCATGTAAAACGTCTACATAGAAATAACATAATAAAGAGTACTCAACATCTACATACAAAAAAAAAAAACACTTATTTAAACAACCAACAAAAGTTTTAAAATATTTATTTTTTATCTTTTATTATTTTATACGCACATATAATAAGCCATCAAATTACAAAGAAAATATTAACTAGACCTACCTACTTTTTGAAAACAATTATAAATTTAATGTAGACCTCAATTTTAATTTTTAGAATTTCTAAGAAAATCAGAAAATGTATTTTAAATATTATATTACATTAGTTTTTTAATATTTAAGAATATTTGCGGATGCAAATGAAATATAATAAAAAAATAATATAGAATGTAATATTAGTAGACAAATTCAAAAACACTAATTTTGTGCAAAATTTAAAAATGTTTTGTATAATTTGGTATATCATCAAATTATAAAGTTGTATTGGTCTTTGCAAATGTCTGTTGTAATTTTATACTTGGGTAGATGTAAAATATATTTTAGTTATATTTGGCAATCGAAATGAAAGATTATTCAATATTAATTTGAGCTAGTAAGTATTCAGAACCTATTTGATAACGCCACCAATAAGGAATCAATGCATGTTCATCCCTTACTTGGTACAACTTGGAATTATTTGCCAATATATACTTCATACAGTTTACAAATTGAAATTAAAACCAAAATATTTCAAAGCAAGTTCCTATTTAACCAAATAAATAAAAAAAAAAAAAAATGGATTCTTAACTCGTGCATTCACAGATGGAATAAAATATATTATTAAAAAAAAAAAAAATGTTTCATACAATAATTATAGGTTCAACTCAAAAATGTCTATACTCTTTAGTATGATAAATCCAAACTTTTTTTTCTCTTATTAATTAGAATTAAATGCATGCAATCAAATAAAATTTATGTTATGATACATTATCATATTAAGTGACAAGTAAAACAAATTTGAATTCACTACTATAAGTAAAGAATAATAATAGTATCCCTCAATCAACCAAAATATAATTTTTGATGTAGGTTCAATGTGATTTTAATTAAAAAAAAAAAAGAAAATTGTTGAGTACCATAGCTGGTACTTATGTTTTGAATTTTTAAAAAATGTTGTACGCACCTTATTCCCTTTGACCAAACAAATTTGTTCAGCCTAGTATCAATGCGCACATCTTGTGTGCCCATTTGTTGGGTGGCGAATTTGCGGATTTCCTTGATTGCACGAGGGGCTCGCTTTTTGAAACCAATATTCAAAAGCCTTTTGTGCATGTTAATGGTGTACACACGAGTAACCACTTCATTTATCGCAGATTTGCGTTTACGTTCCCTAGTTAATTTGGCCATTTTATAGTTTCGTCTGCAAGACTAAAAAAAAACAAATTATCAATTACCTATGTATATTAATAAAAATAAAATGTTATGGTATTATAGATTTGGCGAACAGTGCAGGATTGAGCCGAGTTACCAAACTCATCAGCAACGATTCCAGCAACGTTAAGCTAGATTTATTTCTCAATCCGACACTAATAGCAAATAATATAATAACCAAAGTAGATAATACAATACAAGTAAAAACTGAAACAAACAAGCATAAGACCGCTTTTAACTAATATTGTATCATAAAGAATAAATTTCAACAGACATCAAAATGTATACGTATAGTTATTAAATTATTTAATGGAGTACCTTAAACAATTTCTTATAATTATTAAGTTATAATACTGTACATATAAATGGATTAAGTTAGATAAAAATGAACTTACCCAAGCCCGAGAAGAGAGAACAAGAAAATTGAGCTAATGCAAAGAACGAAAAGAATTGTTTACAAAATACTTCGTACATTAACCTAACATTTTGATTACCTTTCCACATTTATCTATTAGCACGTAGACAAAATAAATTTGGTAACACTGAAAAAACTGATAACACAGAAAAATCCATATTGATAACTTCGATAATTGATAGATGATAACATGTGAATTAAGGTATAAGGCTTTAGGCTGATAAGAACGAATTGAAATAACTTATCAAAGTTATAATGTAGTCAAATTTGAAATTTGACGTTGAACTGTAATAGACATCTTATATGTTGTAAATTATAGTTGTATAAGTATGCGTTGAACTTACTGAACCATTCGGAATGTTATTATTTTCATATTTCGTTGTTTAAGGTGATTAATATGAAAATATTTTAATAAAAAAAATTCCAATTTATGATCCATGTTATAAATTATTAACTAATATGGAATCTGAAAAAAATGATTCACTTGAAGAAAAATATCTTTTAGTCGCTAAAGCTGACAATGTCAAACACATCTCATCATTGTTGAAGGCAGTCAATTTTAAAGACGTGAGTTCTCTGTATGTTCATGCTAACATATTAATCATACCCCCAAAATATAAAATAAAACAATAATTATAATTTTATGAAAGAAATTTGTATTACTACTTTCTATTTATTTCCAAGACATCTTAGACTCCAGTATCTCCTATAATAATTTTTTCATTATAGGTTGGCGTGTGTTTTGCAACTGAACACGGTTTAAAAATAGTTGTAGAAGACTCTAAATGTGTACAGGCAAACACATTTATTGGCAGTGAAATATTTCAAGTATAAATTGAGCAGTATAATACTAATTGTCTAGTAATATAGTACAAAATTTTTTATAGGAATATCAACTCACTGATGATACTGTTGCATTCCGTGTTGATATCAACAATTTGATTGAATGCCTTACAATATTTGATGGATGTTCAACCAATCCTAGTTCTACAACTGTTCTAAAATTGACATATAAAGAATATGGTGCACCTGTGAAATTATTGTAATTAATTTAAAATTAATAATTTATTAGTTATTTTTTATTTATAAATTATTGTAGATTAGAAGAAGGAGGTATCATAACTGACTGCTCATTAAAAACAATGGAAGTGTTTGATATATTAGACTTCAGTATACCTGCAGAATCAACTACCAGTAAAATAATTTTAAAATCCTTGGATTTTAAAGATATACTAAGTGATATTGATAATACATCTGATTATGTTGAATTTACATTTTCTCAAGAGCCGGAATTTTTTAAAATTTTAACATCTGGAATTGCAGGAAAATGTAGTGTAAGTTTTTTTTAAGGTTTTGTATCCCTTGCTTAATTTATAGTTGTTTATTTTGAAGTAAAAACTAATTTTTTTAGGTTGAGATACCATCTAAAAGTGAAATAATAGAGCAGTTTGTTTGCAATTCAACAATAACTGTTAAATATAAATATAAACAATTAAAACCATTTTTAAAATGTATGAATATATCACAAAAAACATTGATACGTACAAACGAGGAAGGTCTATTGTGTTGTCAATTTATGGTACAAGTTGACACCCATACTTGTTATTTAGAATACTTTGTAAGAAATTTTAACAATAAATTATTAAATTATCAACTAGATTTAATTGTTATTTATATAGATTCAATAATTTGATAAATAAAAATGGAATAAATTATATAACATTTTAGAGGTTGTTTATAGTTAACTCATAATGGTAAAATTAAATTATTATTTATTACCTATTCTATTTGTAGTTATCAAATCATATAATATATAATATATAATAATATATATTATATAGTATGTTATATGTCTATGCATCAAACTAATAAGGTCAAAATAAAATAAAATCTTAATTTGATATATTTTTAATTTTTGTTCCAGTGTACACCACTTGTTGATGAAGATTGAAGACTAATCATTAATTATAATAACTAATGAATAAAAACTATTAATATGTGTGCATAACCAAAAATAATATTTTTTTGCTAAAAATAAATTATACAAAAATGAATGGTTATATAATAATTTTGATTCTTTGTTCCATGAAAACATATAAATTACATTTTATTGAAATTTTTCATTTAGTTTTTAGTACCTTATTATATTTGTACAATCAAAAATTACTTATTTTAAAAATAACAATTTTATACCTTCATTAAAAATGGTAAGAACTAATTTTATTATTTGTCCTGTAAAATATATATTATATACATGGATTTATATTTATTCTGTTGCAATAAATTTATTTTTCTTCAGTCTGAACAAATGCAATATTGGGAATATACAGAGTCATGGAACATTAAGAGCTATTCAAACTTAAGTTCAAGTTGTGAAAATTCTACTCAACCGACTATTATAAAATCAAATATAAAAACCAGTGTATTGTATCAGAATCACTCATTAACTATATTCACAAATGGAATACTCAGTGAAATAATTTACCTCACGCCCAAAACATACATTTTGTATTCTACTCTTTATTTAGGAATTATGTCATTTGATAAATATTACCATGGTAAGTGGGTTCTCAGCTTTTATGATAAACCTTCAGCAGTTAAATGTGTCGATACATTGAAAAATAATGGTTTAGAAGTGACAGATATTCCAAAATTATTATCTGAAAAAATTAATTTGGAAAACACAATAATCAGTTTAATAAAAAACCCTGAGTTTTCAAATTTTGTTGTTCAAGTAGAAAACATAATAAACAAAACCAAGTTTTGATCATATACATTGAATTTAATAGAAATTAAAAATAATCACAAAATGTTAATATTAATACTTGACAAGTCTAAAATACTAAAGTGTAAATTTTGTGTTATCTGTTAAGTACCTATATATTAAAAATAAATGTATTATGTTAAAGTCACTAAAATAAAATATTAAAAATAAATTATACATAAATATATTGTATTTGTTTACACAACAAGCTTTCTTAATTCACAATACTCATACACACAAAAAATGTCAATATTTTATTATTATAATGAAGCGAATATAAAACAAAAAATAATAAATAAATAGCGTTACTTTTTTTGGGTTTTCAGTCTTGATAGAAGAATAGTGAAAGGATTTTGGCATACTGATTGATCTATATCAGAGCATTTGTTTGAAAATAATACTATAAATGGAATAACAATTTATTTGCGGGGGGAACGACTTGTGTTGAGCATCGGCAGATCTTCGTCTTGTGAATCTTCATCCAGTCTATTGTTTCCATTACATTCTCCATTTGGTAAACCATATGCTTCTTCTCTTGATGCTTTCATTTTTAATATTTGCAACCGTTTCATGAAACCATCAGCTTCACTCGGAACAGCAGAATCAAGTTTTCGCAATGGCGTGGATGTAATTGGTTTTACACTGTCGTTATTACCTAAATTTAATTATAATATATTAATACCATTATTCAAATTTAACAAAATAAGAAATTACCATTTGGTTCAACTAAACAGCTTTTTAAATTATCTTCAATTGCAGATAGTTTGCGATGGATGTAATCTTGAAAATATTTTGTAGTTTTGGAAATGTGAGGTTCAATATCAATATTAGGATGCTTTATTTTAAATCTATGTAGTTGTTGTATGCCCTTATATAAAACAGAAAGACACATTTAATAATTACGTACTTTCTAAATATAAAATATTGAAGTATTCACAAGTATATATTTATTATTATAAGAGATCTAAGTAATGCAGATATAGAATTTATTTCTTGAAATATTTTAAAATATAATTCACATTAACTTGTTAAACTCAAAATCATTAATACCTCAATTTTTTCTGCAGATCTTAGAACCTCCTATTTATAAACAAAGTAAAAAAATTGTGTTCATCTCAAATATTTTCAATTGTATTAAGATCAGTTATTTTTTAGTTATTCTCATAATGTATATACATTTACTATATAAAATAAAGTTTTAGATATATTTATGATATGAGTTTTAAAGATATTTTATCTAACTGGTTTTCCATTTGGTAATATAACTTGTTATCCACTAACCAAGGTTAGGTTTACCAAACAAAAATAAATGTTTTTTTTAAATAATAAAATATATAACCAGTCAAATAAATAATAATTCTAAAAGACAACAAATAATTAACATATTTAAAAGAATATACATTTAATTGGTGTTTGAAAACCAAAAAATTAATCCTGCTGCAATTTAGAAACAAACAAAAATGTGGTGGATTGAATTTATTATTTAATATAGTCACTAACTAAAACTAAATATTTTAAATATAGCTAAATATACCACGTATTGCCCAAGCTTAAGACTAAATTAGTTATGTACATAATAATTTAACTATTAAATGGTATTTTTTAATGACTTAAATAAATTTATTTACTAAAATAAATTGTTTTATCGACAAACAAAATATTACACATATTTTATGAATTATAAACAATAACTCACTTCGTCAGTGTTTTCGTGTTGGCCTATTAATTGGAATATATCAGATAATTCGTCATATGGTGTTCGATGTTTACGTTTACTACTTTCGGGTCTACTTTCACTGTTCAAATGCTAAACATAATTTGTAATGTAATAACATGTATGATTAAGTTCAATTTGTTTTAAATTTTTACCCGCAAAAGCTTGTGTATATAAATAACCATTTCTGATTCTTTAGGAAATTCTGGACTGGCTAAACTTTCCAATACTTTATCACTACGTGTTTTTACCATAGTATGAAGAACAGTTTTACATGTTCTTAATGGAGTATCAGATGGTTGTTTCTTCCAGTGCTTAGAATCAAACTCCTAACAAATATATAGTACAAAAAATAATACAGCAAATAACAAAGTAAATTTAAAAAAGAAAAATGTAAGTTTTAATTACTTTTAGGAATCTATGAATATGAGCAAGAACTCTATCATAGCATAATTCTTCTCCCCACTCTTGAAAATCTTTTACTATTTTCCATATACATTTCATAACCAATTCTTTGTAATGAGTAGAAGAATTTTGAGGATATTTAACTGTGTCATATAGCATGCCCAAAAGAGCACTATAAATATATTTAATATATTAGTTAATTTTTTATTATTTTGCACATTTTTTCTGTAAAAGGCTACCATGTAACTGGAGTGTGAGCAGAATGTTCCAATACATTCATAATAAGACTATTAACACATCGTCCAAAAAGTTGAGTGTCTGCACTATTTTCCGGTCCCTTCATACTTAGAAGGTATAACAATTTTGAAAGTAAATCGCGCACAATTTGTTCATTCAATATTAAGGTGAATTCTTGATATTTATACAACTTAAAAAAATAAAATACAAACATACATATATAGATAATAAATATATTTAATAATGCATTATTAGGCTGAATTGGTTTTATTCAATGTAAAAAGTAGGAACATATATATATATATATATCAAAATTAAGCCAAGTGTAATTAAAATTCACAAAATATGATAAATAATAAACAAAACTCAAATCAAGTAATACTTACATTCAAACATAAATTGAACATATTTTTATAACCGACAGTGACATCAATATCATGAGATTCAGATAGAATATCAAATTGTTTAATGATGGCATAAAATAATGATAACACCTTTCCGCCTTCTAAAAACTTTGATCTCATCTGAAAAAATTGTAATGAATACATTAATAGTAAATATGAAAACAATATTTCAAAGTGTACATACATCAGGTCTTAAAAGCATTTGATCAAGGCTTGTTAATGCGTTCTTTGAAGTTTCTATATTTTGAGATGGTACTTGATTTATTAATTGCTGAATAGGATCCACAGGGGCTGGTGGAGTTTTAGGACTTTTTGTAATAGTTGCAGTACTGTATGGACTCACATTTATACATGGCTTAGATGATAATATTGTTTTATCTGGTGAAGTCCTAAAAGTAAAATACTTAAATTAATATATTGAAATTGGATAGATAATATATACAGTTCTAAACAATTACATACTGAGATTTATCTTGAATTCTTTTTCTGAAAGTTATTTCATCATGATCTGCATTCCAGTTATATGTCTTTAGTTTTAACTCTGGTTTTGTAATTTCTTCAGCTTCCAACTCCTGAATAAATTTTTCGTCCAGGGCATAACGTGTTGTTTGAGGTTCATCATAGACTTCACTAGTTGGTCGTCTAGTATTAAAATACAAATATTAAGCTATAAGTAGAACGTTTGATCTACTAAGAAATTTGAAATATTTTATTTGACTTACCAGACTGTACATACTTTATAGTGTAATCCAGTCCAAGACCAATCCAATATTAATTAATAAACTAATTATAATATATTTTAAAAGAAGCATAATGAAAAACGCCAAAAAAATACAAATATTTTATTGAAGTCCTAAATTAACATTCAACATTTAATAGAAAGCAAATATAGAGGAGCTGTAGTAATTTTTCTGACTGTCTATGGTGATAATTGACAATTTCACAATGTCAATAATTTATTTAGTTGGTTTTTTATGAATAATTTAATTTATTTTATACAATTTCATAATACCTACATAATCAAGTAGGAAAAAAAAATATATTTACTTCGGTTGTTGAGCTAACTAACATTTTAAGTGTTATTGGTAACTTTAAGCGACCATTGATTGAGGGTTTGCAATTAATGAAATATAATCATATTGTAGAATTTGGATGTGTGGAAAATAATAATAAAATATTAAGAATCGTTGCTATATGTCTAAACCCTTTGAAGCATTGTGATAATATAGTGAAACCACATAAATTTGTTTCTTTTTTTATATGTAATATTAACTTTTAATATTTTCCAAGGAAAAAATTTTCAAAAACAATGTGTGCAACAAAGGATCAAAACTAATGATTTTATTAAAAACCCTGTTTCTATGTTCCTATGAAGTCGATGGAATTGTTAAAATTACATCCATTATATAATAACTATATTAAAGTTATTTAACAGTAGGTAGATATTCTATATAATTTGAGCATTATTTTTAAATTATAATAATAACTTGTAAAATTAATAATATTCATTTTTAAACCATGCTCGCATTTCTTTTTTAGGATAGCATTTTTAAGAAGTGTGAAAAGTAGTCATATTCTCTTAGTATTGGCTGTTGAATGAAAATCAAATAATTATTTTGCATATGTTTACAAAGAGAATAATGTTTTACATTGTGTAACATGACAATATTTATGTTTTTTTTACGAGTTTTTGGTGTTGTGGCACAATAAGCATGACCCATAATTAAGGGTTGGCAGCTACCAAATGTGAAAGTGTAATCAAAATTAAAACACATAATATGTGGGTTAATAAATTATGACAAATCGAGTAAACCAATTCTCAATAATTTTTATTTCATATTTTTATCAATAGTTCAGTTTTCATGCTGTCCCCAATACAATGTTTAATGTCACCACCAAAAGATGCCAGCCACTTTGCTTTCTATCGCGAATACAATCAAAGTGGAATGGTTAGTATTCATAACACATAGAGATTTAACAAGATATCTAGCCAAACTTTTAGATTTCAATTTGTAAATGGAAGTTCTCTTCAATTTTTTTCAACTGAAATCCAGTTTTCCTTGATCACAAGCGGAAAAAACAACAAGTTTAATATTCATCACGGATAAATTATATGAAAATTGTTTTTTTTTATTTAATTTTTACAACTAGAGGTACATTTTTAAAGTAATGTAAAATCCATTGTATTTATATGAATCAATGTATTCTTTCAATCTTTTTTTTTTTTTTCTTTACTTCTTTACAAATAGTACCAACTTGAGTAATTAAAATTAGTAAATGATAAAATAAAAAAAACAATCTATCTAAAATATCTATAGTAATAGATTGAATTCTGTATATAATAAATTTGGTTAATACTAATGCTGTAATGCATGGCTATGCAAGGAAAAAAAAAATGTAAATGTATATAATGTACATAATAAATGTCACCAAAAGATAAATAGAGTAAATCTATAAACAAAGTTAATTGCAACAATTATTTGTACAAAATTTAAATGTACCGTTGAAATAATATATGTGATAGTGTAATAAATTTATATATATGTAATAATTTTTCAAAATAGCAAGCCGAAATGTCCATTAAAAGCCTGTGTTAATACCACAAATAAAAAATAATTCAAGTATTTATAATGTTAAATATATTTTACTTATGAAAATTACACCAAATGAAGATCATGCACTAAAAAAAAATTAATTGAAAAATATTCTCACCTGAATCCCATTCGTAATGATGATGGAAGTTCATTAGTAGTAGGAATATTCCCTGATCTATATGATAAAGTACTTGTAGGTCTAGAAGGTGAATCATTTGAGTATCTTTGAGGACTAGGCTCTTGCTGAGATTCATGTGAAATATTAAATGTAGCATTATGTTCTTCTTCATCAGAGTTATATTGATCATTAACAACGTCATCAGTAATTGGTACTTGTTGCACAGGCGGTGCAACCATTTTTATAGTTGGCTGAACAGTAGCAACTGGTACTGCTCGATTCTTTGATGCTCTTTTCAAACGTTCTCTTAAAAGGCCCATATCTTTTTCTGATATCTGTTTGGAAAGTAATAATTAGTTATTCTAAAACATTACAAATCCCTAATTATCAAATATTATATATGATTTGATAACTATAAAAAAATAAAGCTAGTAGACCAAATTTTATATTCACTATATAATAGATATTTTTAATAATCAATAAGCAATTATAATTAGACACCTAAATGTGTAGACTCAGTTAAGAATTATCATAAATATGTCATTTAAATCACAGTAATTGAAAAGTGATACTTGAATTTAATTTCCAGACTGACAAGGTCTGACTGAAATTATTTATTAATAAATTATTAGTTATCAATAACAGAAAATTAAAAATATTGAAAAAATATTATAAATATATATAGAAGCATTAAAAATCAAATTTAATAGCTTATATATGGTTGATGAGTCACATTGAACCAATAATTGATACTTTTCATGATAATCATTGTTGTTTAGATTGTTCTTGATAAATATTTCTTACATTGCCAACAAATTTGTAAAGAGCCTCTCCGTGTAAGAAGAATGCAGCAACAAAACAGTTTAATGCAGCTGTACGAACTGAGTTATCTCTATCACCAATACTTTTTGCAAGTTCCTTACACGCAATAGGAACACTAGGTTGGCAAATTGATGTACCATAATCTTCAATCATAGTTGCCAAATGGTCCAAACATTCTGTAAGAAAATAATAATAAATTTAAAAAATAAATGATTAAGTATACAGTTTATGTAACTTATATTATATATATAAATTGATGTCTGTCTGTATAAGATTAATAGATTAAAAAAATTCTGAAGTGATTTTTATGTGGTTTTATGCAAAAAAGTGTGTAGTCCGATGAAGGTTTAAAGCAGTTGAAATCCACCACCTAAAATGAAGTTTTTAGGTAGTTTTAATACAAAAATGTATTTATTTTGGTCAATTTTAGAGTTTCCTTAGTCCTGAGATGTGAGGGTATTTACAGTAATGAGTGAAAAATCATATAACATTATCGACCTTTTTTTGGAATCTATGTATTTTTGCTATCATTACACTAACAACACTCCAGTAAAATTAACAACATTAGCACTGGAAATTATTTGAAATACCACAAAAAAATCAAATTTCAGAAGGATAAATAAGACAATTGTCAGTCAGTAAATCCGCTGAAGCACCTAAAGAGCAAGAAGCTTGAGTTGAAAACATATTTTCTGCATGTCTCTACTTCCAGATAAGCTGAAACATGTGAAAAATGAGAAGTACAAGAAAAAGCTGATCAGAAAAAACTTCTACTTCAAAAGCAAAAATTGATTTAAAAATTATTTTTATTTATAATTTTGTTGAAATGAAAAAGTAGAATTTTTTTAGTTTTCCGAAAGTGAATAACCCACTTTCCATCTATTTTTTTTTTCTAAATAGACATAGGCAGGACAATAACAAAAATTGATCTAACAGTAATATCAAATGCATTGACGAATCAGATAGATAGTATTATGTATTATTTATTATATAGCATATAATATACATAGTTCTATTTTGAATAATAGTGTAAATTTATAACTTTTTTATTTAACTGAATTTAAACAATTTAAAAATAATAATGGATAATAAGTGACATCAAATTTTAAAGCTGTGATTTCATATGATTGGATGAATTGATTTAGTTTTATTTAGTTGGGATTAAATAATATTTTTTAATAGTGAACTATTTGGGTTAAACAATTAAATAAATATTAACCTGAGCGCTGCCTTGAGTTCTTTGATTTTACTCCATCCATAATATACTGAAACATTTTTGAGGTTGGGAATATAAATGCTATTTGTTTTAATATAGCTCGGACATTATTTCTCACTGAATCTTTTGGATCACCCAACTACAAAGCAAATAAAATAAATACTTAATAATTATTAATTATAAATGTTTGTTTACTCACTTTTGTTACTAAATATGGGACGAAACTCGATGCTTCAGTATCATGAAGAGTATACTTTTGAGCCATAAGAATATCAAATATATGTTGTAAATATTCAAGACCTTTTAAGAGTACTGATGGATTAGTGTCAAAAAATCTTAAAGTCATCCATTTAAGAATTAAGTCGAGATTACTAATTAATGCTAAATTATTATCATCTGCTGTACTCAAATCCTAAATAAAAACAATAAACCAAAAACAAATATTATAATATACTAATGGGTAAAAGATCAAAATTTAAAATGGTTAAAAATTATTAAATTACCACAGACAAATGTTCAATAGCTTTAAGATGGTATCTGAAATCTGGATGGAACATGTTTGTAATTAACATCTTATTAATACCAGCAGTTAACATTTGTTCTCGAAGTTGTTCAACAAATTCTTCACGAGGAGTAGAAAAATTCCATTTTAACGACTAAATTATATTTTTAATAGATTATCATCAATAAGACTTATTGTATTTATAATTGATTTATTCTTCTAAATCGTATAAATCAAACTTAAATAATATCAATGTATGTAAAATATACTTAAATACTCAATATACAATAAATTGTAAATACATATTTTTTTTTTTTTAAATTGATGTAAAAGAAGAAAAATATTTCTTGTATAACAATTTTTATTTGATTTCATCATGAAAATAAAAATTTGTACTTTTTATTATATTTATTCAATATTGATATACCAATTTATTTCAGTTAATTTAGAAAACTTAGTATGATTAATAAATATTTAAAATTAAAACTAAAATTTTAACTGCCACTAACTTGCCAGATATTAAAAATATTTTCTGTAAAATAAAATACCTTCAGTTTATGTTCGTCAATATCACGTTGATGCTTTAAGTTATTTCGTTGAAACAATGGTCCATTATCAAACTCTTCTTTCTTTTTATTAGTAGCAGTACTTGCACGGGGTAATACATTTTCCTAAACAAACAAATGTTTCATATGTTAACATTCAAACTATGCAGTAAATTATAATTACAGTATATTAGTTATAATTAATATTATAAACTTGCCTTGTTTGTTTTAGCAGCTGCTTTAGGAGGAGGTATCTTTGAACCTCCAGATTTAACTGAAGAGCCTGCGGGAATACCAGATTTTACAGTTTTAGGTTTTTCAATTGGTACAACAGGTAAGTTTGGTCTTTCTTTATCTAATTTTTCTCTACAGAATTTGACTGACATTGGCTAAAAAAGTATATTATTTTAAAATTGTAATTTTAAGATAACACTTTTTAACTATACCTTCAATTTTTCACAAGCACCATACATAGAAGCATAACCTAAATGCATCATAAACCCAAGCACAGCCTTTTCAGAAGCACTACGAACACTAGCATTTCTATCTTCAAGACTAATGTAAAGAACTTGTAATAAACATTTTAACTCATCAGCTGGAATTGTCTTAGAAGGAACTATAAAAATGCATAATTTATAACTTTATTAATTATACACTTTCAATAACATTTAAAATCGTACTTAATGGCAATTTTTCTGACAGCCAAGTCCATAACTCTGATCGTAATGTAACTGAATTGTTTTTTAAAGCATCCAAGAGAATATCACCTCCGAAAAATTCACGATAACCACATACGTCTGCCCAAGTATTCATACATTGACGAGCACTTTGACATTTAAATGTCTAAAACAATTTTTATATCAATTAAAGTTATTATAATTACATTCTATAAACAGATTATAATAAAAAAAAAATAGTACCTTTGGATCACCTAATGCATTTAATACACCAGGTAAATAACCTTTTATATAACTTTTAAAAGATGAACCCATGGCTTTTGCTATTAATTCCACCAAATTTATTGCATTTGAACCAAGACGAGCATTAGAATCACTTATTCTAGTTAACAATAAACAGATTAATCATCAATTGTCTTTAAACATAAAAAAAAAGTTTATAGGTTTTTATACCTATCTTGCAAAGCTTTTCTAGCTTCACCTAGTTCGCTTGTTATAAATTTAGCTTCGGTAATAATATTTTGTAATTTGGTTAAAGCATCAGAACGAACCTAAAAATAAATTGAATTAAATAAGTATTTTATAATGTAAAGATTTGTTTCTACTTACTTTCCAATCTTTATCTGATAATTCATTAATTAGAGCATCAGTAATCTGAGGAGATATATCAACTCTTGGTACTATGTCTCGTATATTAACTTCAAATGCTGGTTTTTCATCATCACTGGCAACGTCTAAAGACTCAGTAGATCCATCGATTATCTTTCCTCGTGTTGGTTTTGGAGGAACTTCGCCTTGATGCTATTGAACAAAATAATTATTATATGAAATTTATTAAAAATTACAATATAATATATGCAAATTATTTAGTATACCTTTTCAAATTCAGCATTGATTTGTTGCACTAAAGTTGGTTTTTCATTCTCAAAAAATAGACTTAACTGAGGTCCCATATAAAGATACATAACACCCAGAAGAGAAATAACAGCTAATCTTACTTGAGGGTTGGAAGCACTCACGGCCTTTTTTATATTTTGCATCACAGATTTAGGTTCAATGCTAAATTTAAAAAATAATATGTATATAATATTAATAACTTTCAGGCAAACTTTCAAAATTATAATTTCTAATATTTAATTATTAGCATTCTTAAATAATTACAAATATCTAATCAATTCAAAATATTTTGAAAACTGATATTATCTATCAATCAAAATTTCAAAAATTAATAAACAGATTACTTACTCTAATTCAGACCTGGATAGCGTGAAAGTTAATATAATAATTATTGTCTATTAAATTTGGAAATATTTTTCCTTGAAATTAATAAAATAGCAATCAAAATAAATGAAGCTAAGAATAGATTTCATAATGTTGATGGGTAAATATATTTTTAAAAGATCATATTATTTTATTTAATCAAAACTTTTCTATATTATAAAAATATATTTTTTAGTTTTAACAAAAGAAAAAAAACATAAAATACTTACATAAACCCAAACTCTAAAATGGCACCAGAAAGCCAATTAAGAGCATCAATTTGAACTTTAGGATTTTTCTGTACAGTAAATGCATATTCTAGTACTGCATTTGATACCAAATCCAATCTAGTTGACTCAGCAAGTGTAGTCAATACTTGACCAGCTAAATTACCATTTTTATTATCACCTAATAGTGATGAAACATCTTGTATACAACAGTCCATGCTAGTACTGCAAATATTTAATGATAAATGGAGTCACCAAAATATGAATTACAATAAAAACAAAGCTATTTCTATATTCTTAATAAATACCTCGTCGTGGGAAATTTTTCAAAAACTTTCTTTAAACACTCGAGCTTCAATTTTTGAATTTGAATGTTGTTGTCTTTAATACCAGGCTTTTTGTTCAATAATTTTATTAATACTTGACTGCTAACTGGAGGTGACTCCATCTGATCAATTATCTACAATAATTGTATTTTAAATAATTATCAAGTATTTAACATTTTGTAAGTTTAAAAAAAATTAACACATACTTGAGAAAATTCTTGTACAGTAGCTAAACGGGTCTTCCAATTTGCATCAACCATGCCACTTAAAATTTCAGGCGAACAAAACGTTAAAGCTATTTCTTCCAGTTCATCATCACCAATTTCTTTTTCACTTTCAATGGGGGGAAGTGTTTTTGATGTTAAAGCTTTACGACCCCCTAGTATATAATACATATATTTAAAAAAAAAAAACAAACAAAAAAAAAAAACAAATTTAATACACATACCACCAGGAGCACTTGTAGGTTTTTTGGCCTTACTATTAACAGTGGATTTAGTGCTAGGATTAGCGACTGCAGTACGAATTCTTCTAGCAGGATTTGTTTTATTAGATGCAGATGTTTTTTTTTCTAAATTACTTGATGAAACACTAGTCGGTTTTAATACATGTTCTTTTACCACAGTTGGTTTTGCAGTAATTACAGCCTTCTCTGCTGCTTCTTTAATCTGAAAAAATAGTTTTTAATTTGTATACTTTAATAATACAATAATACTTAATATTACTTAATACAATAATACTTAGTAATATTATATACTATTCAAATATATTTATAATTTATTATGTTTACCTTAGCAAGTTTTATTGCATCAACACCAGTTAAAAATGGGAGTATATTTTTTTCTGATACTACCTTCCATGCAGTACCAAGAGCTTCAGCAGAATGATCTCGGACAGTTGGGTCTGTAAATGAAATTGAATATAAATCGTTTGATAATTATTTAAAACAAGAACAAATATGCCAAGAACCATCGCTAGAAAAGATAAGATTCCCAAATAAATATACTAAAAAATCACCTGGCGAGGATCAAATCCATGTGGAACTCCTTAAAAAAGGAGAAGAAATGGTGCTCCGGCTGTGGAAATTGATTAACTGAATATAGATTACCAAAAAGTTACCGGAAAATTGAAAAATAGCATAACTATGTCCAGTCCATAAGAAGTGGGACAGACAGGAATAATGCAATAATTATCGTAGGATTGCCCTTCCAAGTGTTGTGAATAAAGTTTTTGTGAATTGTATCTTGTCAAGGATAAAAACTAAATCAGAGCAAATTATTGGCGATTATCAGGGAGGCTTTAGACTAAGATGATCTATGATGGTCCAAATATTTATTCATAGACAACTATTTCAAAAGACATGGAAGTTTGACAAGGAAATGCATATGCTCTTCAAGAAGGCATGTAATAGTATTCATTACAAAAGTTTGATGAATATTCTTAGAGAGTATAACTTCCCACAAAAGTTAGTAAAATTAGTATCGACATACATTAAAGAAATATTCATTAAAATAAAAGTGAGAGAAACTGAAACCAACCAAATAACAATAATGAAATTAGGCCTATAACAGGGGAACTCTGTCACCTATTCTATTTAACTTAGTATTAGAGAAAGTTATAAAGGAAACTAATATTGGACCCTAAGAGGGTGTGTCACTACACGAGTCTACTGTGGCATTATTGGCATATGCAGACGATTTGGTCCTCATGGATAAGTCACACAAAGACCTAAGAACCCTATTTGGCCGACTGGAGGAGGCAGTGAAAAAAGTTGGTTTGCGAATAAATGATGGAAAAACAGAATATATGGTGGTGGGGAGAAGAGATAGTACGAGAATATTTCTTTCCTTAAAAGAGAGTAATCATGAATTCAATAGAATCAATCAAATTAAATACCTAGATTTGGTATTAACGAAAAAAAAAAATAAAACTCAAAAAGAAGTAGCAGCAAGAATCATGTCAGGAAACAAATGTCTCTAAAGGCTCACAAGAATACTGGAGTCCGGTCTTTGTCGAGAGAAATAAAGATACAATTAAATATTACACTATTACGCTCTGTAATTACAAAGGAAACAGAAACATGGATATTAAGAAAAATGGAGTAAAAGAAACTTATTATTCTGGAGAAAAAATCCTAAGAAAAATCTTTGATCCAGTTTTTACTCATCTTTTGATGAGGAAACCACCAGATGGAGAATAAGAAAAAACAAGGAATTAGAAAAACTACTCTTTTAGAATCCAAAAATATTAAACATAATCTGGTTACAGTGTGATGGTCACGCCTGGGGTGGTCAAAACTCACTATTGCACATGGTGTTGACAGAGGATCCAGAAGGAAAAATACCTCTTGGACGACCCCGTTTAAGATGAGAAGACATAGTAAAGAGACATAGAGTCATTAAATGGAGGCCCAGATTGAAAAACAAAGCAGTTAACAGAGAGACTTGGAGGATTGGTTGTTCAACAGGGCGGTCCTAGTGGCTGTTAATACCCAAGAAAAAGAAGAAAAATTATTTAAAAATCTTTCTTTGAACCTCAGTAGTGGATTTCCTAAAATAGTAAAATATGACTTATATTGGGTTTTATATGTTATCACATTTTATATTGAATAATTTGCTATAATAGTCTCAATAAAATTATTGAATAATGAGATAAAATAAAAATGTTTAATGTGTTGTCATAGAAATGTATATAAACAGGAGAAAAACCAATTTATAAGTTAAACTTTTATTTATTAAATTATTAAAAATTAATTTCTTTTTTTTATTAATATGAAATTGTGTGTGAAGTTAGTATATTGTATACTATGTTTGACAAATATATTACGCTGTTCAACATTTAACATTAATTTCAAAAATCACCAAAAAGAAATGAATTTGTTTGCTTTAAAACCAATGGTAAATGTAAGTTCTGACTGTATGAGATTTACCTATTTAGATTTAGTCAAGTTAAATTTTAAATCTTAAAAAAACAGAAAAATATAATAATTATTGATAAAGTAAAAAGAAATATTACTTCAATATGAAACGGAAAAAAGAACACATTTTATTTCTTTCTAAATCACAAAATAATCAATAATTTTTTTTTTAAAGCAAAAATAAGAATTAACAATTTATTTTAACATTTTAGGAAATTCCGCTAATGTTAAAGGAATTTTATACAACAAATGAAATTTACGAATTTCTTGAAAATTTACAAAATCAAGGATTTGATTTTATAGACATTATTAATATTGGATATACTAAACGAGGAACTCCTTTAAAAACCATACACATAAAACCAGATAAAAACCTTACTAACAAAAATATGATTTGGATTGATGGAGGTAAATCTGTAAACATCACTTGTTAATTAAATAGCTACAGAAAATCTGTATAATTTAGTATACTTAAAATAGGCATTCATGCAAGAGAATGGATTACAATATCTTCTATGATTTACATAGCAAACGAATTGATAAATAATAGATACAATTTGCCAAAATATATGAGAAATATACATTTTGTTTTAATGCCAATTGTAAATCCAGACGGGTAGTTATATATGCAAATTATTAATTTATTCATTTAGGGGCCTTAAAATTGTCAGCAATAAAAACATGACATTTTCTGACATTAAAATATAATTATTTAGATATGCATATGCACATGAAAAGGATAGAATGTGGAGGAAAAATTATGCTGAAACTGAGAACAAAGATTGTATAGGAATAGATTTAAATCGTAACTGGGATTATGATTGGAACAGTACTAACTCTGAAAAGAATTCTTGTTCAGATGTGTATAGAGGACCAGTTCCAAATTCAGAATTAGAAATAAAAGCAATTATCAAATTTATTGAAAAAAATGTAGATGATATAAAGGTAAGTCTAAATATATGTATAGTGTGTAAGTTTCAGAACAAAACTTAATTGTATACAATTTCATCACCATACATATATAATTACATAAACAAATGTTTTAATAAATCATGTTAATACGCTGTATGAAATATGACCACTTAATAAGTATAGACTATACATAGATTATTATATATTAAAAAGAATTGATTCACAATGAAATCATTATCATATCTTAAATAAATTTGATAGAAAAAATTGAATTCAAATACATTAATTTGAATGATTTTCAACGTGTTTTATTTGTTTTTTTTTAAATATACAATTATTATATTAAAAAATACAATTAACGATTTATAAAAATCAGTATATGAATATCAATGAATATGTAATGTTTCATGTATGGTTTTATAAATTTACAACCTCTTACAATATTAAAAATAAATAAGCTACTAATATATTACAGAACAACCTATTTGATATTTCGTATATAATTAACATTCAGTTGTATTTTTGAGTTATCAATATTTCTATTAATATAAATCACATTATAAATAGGGATTTATATCACTCCATGCATATGGACAATCTATTATGTACCCTTGGGCATACACTAATGCACGTTTAGAAGACCACAATGATCATTTTGAAATAGCTACATCTATGGCACAAGAAATATTTAAGAAAACTTCTAAAACTTACAATGTTGGCTCAGTAAATACTATTATGCAAAAAAATTTATCAGGTTTAATCCATTAGTAATTTTAGTAATTAAGGTATGATTATTTACTAAATAATAATTGTATAGGAACATCAATTGATTGGATAAAAGGAACAGCAAAAGTTAAATATGCATTTACACTGGAACTACGAGATACAGGTCAGAATGGTTTTAAGTTGTCCAGAAGTGAAATAATACCGACCGGTCAAGAAGCATTTTGTGCCGTTTCAATATTAGCTAAACATGTTGTATCAAAAGGTATAATTTGGAACCCTATGCATCCATTATATTATATTTTGTATGGTAAATATATATTTCTCCAATTAAATATTAAATGATACAAAAAATAAAAACCCATGATTAAATCATCATATTGAATAATGACTTGATGGTAAAAAAATATATACTTAGAGACTATAAAGATATAAGAGGAAAACAAACTAGGTTATTATATTATGGTTATACAGTGTCGCACAATGATCTGACACTTGAACTAACTATTGTTTTATTTAAAATTTGTAATATATACATATATTACATATACTAAATATATATATATTTAAATAATAAATCTGCACTACTATAATGGAAATTTTTTTCTTTTACTGAATTAACATAAAATTAAAAATAGCCATTAAAAAATATATTTTTAAACAATTTTAGTGGTTGATACTTTTGTTTAGGTATGGTCTTATTGTCTAATCGTTGTACATTAAAAACGAAAATTACCTGATTCATTTAATGTTTTTATTAATGCAGTAGTAAAAATTTTCAAATATTTTTTGTTTAAAATTGTTGGTGTACATTTTGTGAAACATCGAGCTAAAAATGATACTGATTCAGCTTTTACTGATGGATTTTTATTGTCTATTGCAGCCAAAATATCTTCATGAATAGATTCAAGTGTCATCTAAAATTATTAAGAATTATATTTAATGTACAATTTATAATAATAATAATAATAAATCAAATTTTTATTTACACTTAAGTATATGGCATCAACAGCATCCCGTAGGGGTAAAACCACATTTTGTTTCTTTTCCTTAAATTTTTCTAATAGTCCTGGTATGCAAGCAGAAGCATAAGTTTCAAATCGTTTTTTTAATCCATTAGCCAACATGGCCATACATTTGGCAGCAATTCCCACTATTATAACATTTGTATCTTTGGTAATTATCTATGAAACAAAAATAAAATAATTAATTATACTACAAATTCAGAATTAATTAACTAACTAAAAAAATGTTTTACTTTTTTTAAAGCTCTCACTAAATCTCCATATTCCCCACTTTCTAATTTTGGAGCTTTAGATAATATTCCTTCAAGCATATCAATAGCCTCTTTACGTTCTTGCCATTTTTTTGCTTCAAGCTTTTCATAAAAGTCTTTATTAAGCTGACAAAGTATGTTAACTGGATCAATATGTTCTTCAGGATCGTCAACCTCGTCAACAGCTTCTTCCAATACCACATCTATTATTTAAATTTGTTCATTAATTTAGCTCACTTGTTATAATTATTTTGCAAATTTACCTCCATTCGCAGTTACTACTTCTTCCATTTTAGCGGCTTGTTCTTGTTGAGAACGTAAATAACGTGTAGGTCGTGGTTTATCCCCACTTACTTTTTCAAATTCTGCTTCTAATTCTTGAATCTAATAAATATATGTATTAAAATAAAGTATTATAGTATTGTAAAAGAGTAATATGTATACTTGTAAAGGTTTTAAATTAGCTAAATTAGCTTTCACTGGTGTAGGCCCAATCCATGAATAAATTTCTATTGCCAACAATTTTGCTTCATCTCTAACACTTTTATCCCTATCTTCTAGTATTGACTGTAGTTTTTTCAACAGTGGCTTAATATTCAAAACTTTCGAACCAAATTCTCTGTATTAAATTAAAATATCATTATTATTATTATATATAAATCCAATAAATATATAACATGATGTTGTACAAATATTTCTTTACATTTTTTACATACTTTATTGCTTGTGTTGAAGCTTTAATACAAGTAGAAACAATTTTAGGAAATTTATGATCCATTCCTTTAATTAATTCCTCAATTACTATATCTTGCTTCTCAATTTCAATAAACATTAATGTTATTTGTATAGCAATATCTTTAGTTTTTGCTTTTGGTGCGCCATAACATTTTGTTATCAATCCAGTCATAACATCCCCTACCGTACTAAATTAATATGAAAAATTAAATTATAATTTATACTTAAAATAAGAAGATAATGATCAACAAACCGTCCAGCAGTAGCAGAGTTTTCCACAAAAACCAATGTGGCTACAAGACCTTTTTCCTGTGCAACTGCATTACTGTCAATAACAAATTTCTTAACTATTCCAGTAAATTTGTTCCATTCAGGAGCTTTTTCATCCAATTGTCCAAATAATTTTATAGCTTCTTCATAACCACTTATTCTAGCTTTCCATAACTTGAAAGAAAGATAACAAACATAAACAATTTTAATATTATTTTAGTTCATAATTAAATTTAAAATAACTGAAATACTACGTAAATATTAATATTAATCCTCCCCCCTTTTGTTAACAACCCAAACGCTGGTTGGCAGTAATTTTCCACTCCCAACATTTCTTCATTTTCCTTTGTGATTCACAATACAATATACAGTCCATATCTCTTACTGTTTGACTAATGTAGTCCAGTGATAGTCGCCCCCTGCTATTATTTCTATCAATGGCACCTTCTATTATTCTGCTAAGTAAACTGTTAATGTATCCAATTACTCTTTTTGTTTTTAAGGTTTTCAGAAAGCTTCTTGTTTCTCCGGCTCTTCGATTAACTTCTAATATTAATCAATGATTGACAATAAGCTTTAAGCTTAGATTACCAATATTACATTTGTGACAATACCAGTTTTACCAATAGCCATTTATTAGGTATTTTTACAAAATACAAAATTTACTTTTTCAGTTATTGAAAATGCTGTTAAAACTACATTAAATAAATATTATCAGAGTAAAAAATATAATTACTTTATGTACACATCGTTCCTCAATGGGTAACTTTGTATATGAAGTGTCTTCTTCGGCAGTCATTATTCCATAAATTATAAAGGATAATAATAATCAAGGTTTAATTTGATGGATGTTTCTTTAGTTCATTAATGTGCTAGATAAAATAAAATATTTATTTTGAATATTTAAAAGATGTGTTTTATGAATTAATTTAGGTATATAACATAATATTATTCAAGTTTATCTATAAACAAATATTTTTTATTCATTAAAGGTAAACACTAACATCTAACCTAAAAATTAAAAATTGCTATAAATACTAAAATTCTGCAGTAATTTTTAATTTTTTTTTTTTACTTTTTGTACATAGATTTTAAATATGTTATATGGATATATTTTTCAATATTTGAAATAGATGTAAAAAAAAATCTAAATTACCTATTCAGATAGATATCCATTGATATTAATTTTATATTTTTAAACCAGTAACCTATAAACTATCAATATATATAACATAACATATTCAACATAATAGAACATACAATATCTAGAATGGTTTTCTTTTAATACTACTTAAGTACCATATTCTAATAACAGATGTCTGTCAAATAAAATAACATATAAAAACATAAAAATATCAAATACCTATAAATATCCTAAAATGAGTTATAATGTTTTAAAATTTTTACGTCTAACAAAAGATCAATATTATCAATATTATTAATATTATAATATTTTATGAAAAGTAAAGGTCTCTATCATAATTTATACTCATTTATACTCACAAACTAGACAAAATTTTCTTTCATAATGTACATATATTTTTGTAGAAATTATCATATAAACATAAAACTAATTGATAAATTGCCCTCATTATAATTTTTAAACTGTCAATTTGTTATTCAGAATTATATTAAGTTTCAACAAAATGAATTTATGAAAATTTATTTTTTAGGGTGTACTTGTATAATACTGCAAAAATGATGCACAAGTTTGTGTGGGTAGATTTAAACTTTACAACTAAATGCACTGTACACATAAATATCCAATGTAAAGATTCAGAAGATATGAGTGAGAGGTTCTAAACAGGTTTGCTTATTTGGATATAACCAACCTACATAGACTGATTTTTATAATAAATTTCTTTTTAAGTAGGTTGATGGTTAGTTTCAAAGCCATATATGCAGTTTTATTATTTTTAAATTAATACATTGAAAAGGGAGAACTGACAATACTTTTTTACACCTATAAAATCATTCCAATCTATATCAAATATATAGTAATGAGCAATAATGATACATAAACTAATTAAAGATGAGAATAGTAAAACTGTTTGTAACCCAAGGTATTCAATTTATAATTTTGGAAATATGATAAACAAAATAATTAAAAGATGTTTAATAGGGAAATACAATAGATACTGGGTACTTAATCAACAAAAAATAATTCACAAAGTCAAACAAATTTAATTTAAAAATTCTACAACTAAATAACTACCTACTTGACTAGGTATAATGAATTATAACTGAAATAAGTCAATATAAAATATACTACCTATTCTAATAAGTATTAATTATGTGTTTATTTATGTTAGGTAAATAATCTATAAACGTGAATTGTAAAATTGTTTAATTTAGTACAAAACTCGGGTAGCTTCTGTGAAATTTAGAATCACTAATCAATTTACAGTTAACAATCCGAAAAATAAAACATAGGTACCTAGACAAATTATGTAAAATATTATTTTTTTTTTACAAAATGTAAACAATATCAGGTAAAATACATATCATTAATACCTACATAAAATAGAAGTTCATTAGAATAATTGGTTAGTTTTATAAAACATTCAATAATGCGAATATTGGTGTTTATTTGATAAATTATGAGCATCATCAAAACTATAATATTATACATATCTATCTTTAATGAACTTAATGTTGAATATTTAAACATTAACATAAATAATAAATTATTATAAAACATACCTTAAATGTAAACGTTAATACTATTGACGGTACAATGTTCAATGAATCGGCCAAGTGTTTTTCAAATTCTCTATCCACACAAATAAACACAAAGTAATCTTCGGTAAAAATTCACATTTGAGTCATTTAACTTCAAAACACTGACATAATCTATTTAATGTGTTTTATCAGTAGGCAACGAGGAATTAACGATTTTCTATACCTGACGCAACTGCGGAAAAAAAAACCAAAATCAAAACAAAAAGAATAACACATGTTTTTTTTCCAAAGATATTATAACATTGAAATATATGGGAAATTCAAACTTCTTTGAAATAATTCGAATTTAGTGTAATAATAGTAATTCGAATTGATTATAAATTATTTTTAAATAAATACACAAATTACAAGTATGTATTTTAATTAGTTATTTAAAATAATTTAACAAAATATTTTATGATCGAATAACACTTAACCTAATGAACCTAACACTACTATTCAACTATAAATATTAATAGTCAGTATTCACAGATAAATAAAAAAAATAAACATCTTTATAAAACTTCGCTCCACTCAGAATCTAAAATAAGGTTATCATTGGAAACCGTTTTTAATTATTTTTTATTATTAAATTTTTATTATTTTAATATTTGTTAAGCAATAATTGGTCTCATGGAAACACACATCGTTGTAATCATTTTACCATAATATGACAGAGGTTTTGTTGACAAAGCAATTCGTGCTTTTGTTTTATGCAAACAGTTCAATTGTCTCATTGTAGTTCAAAGAATCGGCAATAGAATGTTCCATGATGATAAATAGAGTTAGAATGTTGATGACCTAAAAAACACATAAAAATGACGCTATATACAAAAAAAAATGCATTTATATTTAAAAATGCAAAATAAAATAAGAATATTCTGAATTAAGAAAACATGAAACGGACTTTTAGCTAAGATAGAATTGTATTATTAGAATCAAAGAAAAAACAAATGCAAATCATCAACATTCTAACTCTACTAATAAAATATGTCCGCTTGCCCCCCCCCCTAGGGCCGGTACTGCCTATATTTTACCTAATGGCTAATACTATACTTATATAATATAGCTATAATACCTATTATTATATCGATCACACACAATTATAAACGATTTTAAATTTATCCAATATCCATTTTATTTATTCGGTTGAAAATGATTTTAATTTACACGATAATCGTTCATACAAACAATTTAAATTGATATATTTTATTATTTGTTAAGCAATGCAATTTGTTATACGATTGTATAGTTTTGATTTGTTTTACTATGTACACAGTATTATTATAACATAGTGATATGTTCACGACTATTTTAATATGGTTCCAGAATGTATGTGGGTGGGTATGTTAGACACAATATTAAACTAATGTGTTATTGTGTTTCTATAGGTGGGTAGTACAGTGATTATTTTAATGTAACGTAGAAAATATTGAGTGCGGTCGGGCACGATCGCGACAGGCTCAAATAATAACATAGGTACCTATTGTGTAAATTATACGAAATATATTATAAACATCACCTTGAAAATCGTAATATCGTTTGACACGGTACAATCGTTTTACGATTGGATTTTACTATTTTAAAAAAATGTCAACACCTCACACTAGTGGGCGTGTTTAGGACATGGTTTGGTCTAACAGAGAAATATTGAATTTGAATATTATTTTCATTTTTGTATAACTCGCGTATTTGTAAAGAGTAAAGATTTAAAACAACGCAATAAATTTATAATTTATATACAATTCGATCTGCCCCGAAATTAAAATTGAAATCAAATAACTACATAATCGCAACTATATATTAGTCGGTACCTGTATCTATATAGTTAATTTATGATTACAATAATTGTACGTGAATACATAATATATATTTGATTTTATCTGACTGGAAAATAAAAAAAAAAAGGTAATTGAAAAATAGAAAGTCATATATTGAAAAAAATATACACAGAAAAAGAAAAGTTCATCGGAAGAGCATTGATAGGTAGGTATATCTCCTTAATCTCCTAGCTCTAAATACGCTGCCGTTACACGCAAGACCCGACGGAGAAACAAATCGGCCGAATTTACAAGCGAATTTGTATTTATCAACGGCGAGAGTATATTATAATCATGCATTAAAAAAGTCCCGTTTTCGTTGCAGTCGGTCTTCTATAACAATGCTATCGGATTGATTTTACGCGATTGTATTGAAATAAAATCGATTTTTGATGACGCGAAAAAACGTAACTATAAATTATTATAATATTTCCGAACAGGAGCTGCGAAATACATTTTATACATAAGTCTATCAATGTATTGTAATTATTATCTATACAGGCAGCGTGTCATTTACCGAAATATTATTGTTTCGATCTGCCGTAAATATACGTGCGCGCCGCACACGTCAAAACGATCGCACGCGCAACGCTAGATGGCGACACTATAGTCGGGTACCGAGAAGTATTGACCGGATTGTCGGACCATTCCGTTCTCGCGGCCGTCCGAAAATCGTGGGCGGCACGCAATGCTGTGCGATTTTCATCGAAAAAGTCGCACTTGCAACGGCAAACGACCCGTTGATTTCGGTCGGTCGGCCGTGTCACGAACGAAACGACGAAATCGCGCAAAAAAATCCCCGGACCCGGATTTCGTTCGTTGGTTATTATCGATTTTACGAACAGGTGTGTACCCTGCACACGGGCCGTAACGTACGACTGCGGTGTGTGCTACGAGCGCGGTTCGTTCCCTTGCATTTCCTATACGGTCCACCGTTATTTCCTGTATTATACATTTATACTCATTCGGTGTCGGATCTCACGGTCTCGATTTGAATAAAAGTTTGATTATATTATACAGTCCGGCATTCTAATCCGAATTTGTTTAACGAATCGAACGCACGCGCGAATTATTGATTTTCTTTCTTCGTGCCCACACTCGGCAGGACGCGATGTTTCCAACGGGCGCGTAATATTTGCAAACGAGAAGTATAATAACAATAATAATACGCGGTGAGTATACCTATTGATTTTTATTATTATTATTATTTTTTTAGAATGTTTGTTACGTATATTTATTGTCTACAAATTATAAACGGGTATTTTTGTATCTGTAATAGCATCGAGTTTTTTTTTACCTATAGTTGTTTTTTTAGTTTACACGAATAAATACATATTTATTTTTTTTAAGTTAAAATATAATTAAATGTATAATTTAGACCGTATTATTCACATAATCCTATGAATATAGCATGACTATTGGGTTCGGTAATTCATTACGAATGCAAAATAATTGTATCCAAATTATTTTTTTTTTAAGAAAAAGACTATTCCCTATACCTATGTAGCTAAGGGGGTAGTTAAATATTTTGGTATAATTTTTTAAAATTGTTTTCAAAACAAACTTATATTGAACACTAATAAGTTCAGTACTCCTATATAACTATAGTTTAGCGCGTTTTTGTATTACGCAGTGTTGCCACAGTTATTAGAATTAGGTATGCTATTAGTAAGTACCCACCACACATAGATACAATTTAATAAATCCGTAGGTAATACCTATATTTTGTAATATTCGTTGACAACAAAAATAATACAATTTTAACTAAAATCAATATGGAATATTAGCTAACCAAGTAGAAACTGTGTAGATATATTATAATATAATCAAATTGTTTGTACACATAGCTGTGCCTACATACAGCCTAATATCAATAGGTACACTATGATTCACTCATTGCGTGTTATTTTTAAGTTTTCGTGAGTCATCATAATTCAAGTGTATTAGGGTGGTCAATATAATATTATGTATAATAACGCTAGTAATAGTAATAATAATGAAGCACGCTTTATACATCGACTTATGTATGTATAACCCTTACAGGTTTAGTCATGACGTAGTATTATAGTCTAAAACAATAAAAAAAATATGGATAGAATATTGAGATAATTCGGAGACTATTATTCGGATATTATGACGAGTATCGTCATAATATAAGAAATCGTTTCACTCAATAATTCTAGTAGACCCCGTGCTCTGCTGCCATTAAACGATCATCATATAAATTCTAAAACGGAAAAACGATTGTGATTCCTTGTCCCTATAGTGTAATAATTAAGCAGGTTTATCCATAGCCCACAGTACACTTTGTGTATAGCAATAAATAATACTTTATTAGTATATAGGTACCAATAGCGTTGTTAAACGAGCAATCCAAATTAAACGCCCCAGGGTGGTTGTCATAATAATTTATTTATTTTTCATAATATTATACTAATATTAATAACCGAGAAAAAAATATTAACTGTACGATTGTAATAATTCGTACCTATACAATTTTATACTACCCGCTGACATTCTCATAACAACTTATACATTACATTTATTGTATTTATTAGAGTTTTTGAACTTTGAAAACACAATATAGGTGTATACTGATAACAACGATTTATAATTATTCAAAATACCTGTACTTGTGGTTATATATTTAAAATTAACAATTAGCATTTAAATTATTGTATTGAAAATTGAATATTGTCGAACAATATTTAAATATTTTGGTTGTGTAATTTTCAATCATATTAGATTATCTTTATTGGCTTAAGTCAAATTTGTATGGTTATCAAAACAAACAATTTGAATATTTAAAATACATAAGTGGAAATTACAAAAAAAAAAATTCCGAAAATTAACTTAAGTTCTTCTTCCCTGACATCAAAGATATTTCATTGGTTATTCAAGTGTATGACTATTTAGTATTTCTTTTTAATTATACTCGAAAAAGAATACTAATTTAATGGGTTAGTTTAAATAGATTATAATATAGGTAAACAATAACTACTCCCTATAGTTTATACACCAACATCTTTAATAATATGCGATAATATTAATTTAATATTATGTGAGTCGTTTTATGCATAAATATTCGTGAATAAATTTAATCGTTATTATTATACAAGTAAGTTTCAGTAAATATAATATGTAATATTCTGTCCTCGTTTACGGAAAAATCAATACTTTTCAAGGTTACTATTATTATAAATTATAATACTATAATATTATTATGATCAAATTTTTAACTCCTTTTTTTATACGAGCATTTATTAATAAATAATTAATTACGGTTATATTAATCGTATATATTCACGTTTAAACTTCTTTCTAACCTAAAATAAAAATGTAAAATTATATTATTGTATTCATATGAGTATAATACGTATAATGTTGTCATATATAACTCGTAAAATGTATAATTACGTTTCGCTGTTAGTAATAATTTAAATTGTATACTTAATTTCTATTTAAAAATTGCGTTTAATATAAATAGAATAAAAGATTTTGAAATTTTTATTACGTATACAGAAAAAAACCTATTATTTTAAATTCTTTAGATAGACTAAAAAGTAATAATAATAATATTTTTCGAAAATCGGAAAGTTACATAGTTAAAAAATTATAAATAAATATAATGTAATATATATAAATGTATTAAATGTATTGAAATACTACTGCAAAAAAAAACAATTTAATGCAAATAAATAAATCGTGTAATAATGGGTAGTTTTTGCAACGAAAAATATACGAAGATAGGCGATTATAATAAGTAATTCACAGTGAAAACTTAGGTATTTAAAGCTGAAAATGGGAAATTTTGGAAATCCGGGTTAAGTACTTATACGAGGTATGGCTATTAAATAACGAGACTTCTCGCCTAGAGGGGGCCCTAGAGGGGTAGTGAAAAAAACGGGTAATGCGTTTGGTATCTAGATATCTTATCTATGCACGTACCAAAACACGTTTTCGTAACTATTATAGTATTTGTGCAGTAGTGGTTTGAAACGAACGTGTTTTTTTCTCGTGCTGAAAACCATGTGTGACGAAAAACACGAGCAACGGATAAACGTAAAATTTTCTCGTTAAACTAAAAAAAACTCCAACTGAGTGCTATAAGTTGTTAAAAAAGGCCTATAGTGAGGATTTCCTATCTCGGGCNTTTTTGAGTGGCATAAATTATTTTCTGAAGGTCGAGAGTGCACCGGAATCCAATTCAGTCGTAATCCAAATTCAAAACCGTTTTCTTCGATATCAACGGCATCGTGATGACTGAATAGGTTCCAGAGGGTCAAATTGTGAACCAACATTACTATTTGACAGTTTTGGCAAAATTGCGCGAATGAGTTCGTAAGAAACGGTTGATATTGTGGGAAAACAAGTCGTGGATCTTGCACCAGGATAAAGCGTGAAGCGTTATTTGGCCGCTTAAGGCATTCCAGTACTCGAACACGCGTCTTACTTACCCGACTTGGCACCCTGCGACTTTTACTTGTTTCCGAAGATAAAGTCTGCCTTAAAAGGAATCCGGTTTGAGTCGATGGAAGAGGTGAAACAAAAATCGGCGAAACTCCTGAATGGTCTTACGAAAACAGACTTCCAGCACATCCTCGAGCAATGGAAGAAACGAATGAAACGGTGTGTGGCGAGGGGAGGAGTGTACATTGAAGGGGAGCATTTGAATGTAGAATAACTTATAATAAAACACTTTTTCGTAACCAGTCTCGTTATTTAATAGCCACACCTCGTATATTACTTGACGGGGTTTTGTTAACATTTTTAGGTTTATTTTCGATTAAAAGCTCGCACTCGAGTTGACAAACGAAACGAGCCATACGTTTAACGTGCATGCGTTCATCAGCCAAATATTTTGTTAAGTAGAAAGGTACGTCATATCAAGTGTATTATAATGAGAACCCGTTTTGAGTGCATATATATTTGCAAAATTCGCTGCCATAAATTTTGAATGGCAATAAAGTACACATTTTCTAAATCAAGAGACCTTAAAAGATTTGTCGGGGGTTAAATACCTTTATATGCGCTGATGAGTGAAAAAGGATTTTCGGAAAATAAAGGATGCCAATCAATTTGTTTAATTTTATCACCAAAATCGTAAATATTCCTCTGGAATTCCTTAATAGGTTATTGAAAACTTGCGATTGCTTATGAAATTAGTGTATTGCGTCCTCAATCCGCCTTAAACACGTTTTGATCATCGACATTTCAAATTTACTAGAATCATGCATAGTAATATATGCCCTTCTATATTTTTAAGTCTTATATGACTTATTATAGCTATTTATTGGTAACCCAAATTCGTTGTGTTTTGTGTACAGTATCAATGATTGAGAATAAAAAAAATGTCCTGTTCTCTTTACTTACTCATTAAAGGTTTTACATTTTTAATAATATTTTAACTTAGTTTAGATCAGATTATTATTATTATTATAATAAGATTATAGTTCACTGGTAAGCAATTTAAAAAAGGAAAAAATGATGTAAACTAAAAATTTACAAACATTTTGAAGTATATAATTTTTTCGAAAATAAATACAAAACAGTTTTGAGTCACGACTTCAATAGAAAGTACTTCAGTACCTAATCTAGACGGAATCCCAAGTAGGAGTCCACAAGTTTTCTTTATTAATATTATTCATGTAATACGTTAGGCATGATAATATTTTTTTTAAACCGGTTTCGCCCAGTTATTACAAATATTACCAACTATTAGACGACGAAATTATATATAAAAAAAAAATAATAATAATAGAATTCTAAATTAAAAACTTAATTTCCGCATCTAAAATGCCTAATATATTTTGTTTAAAAAATATACATAGGTATACATGAAAGATCATTAGGATAGAATATAAGCTTGTGTATAATAATTTCAGTGTCGCCCCTCTCTCCCCCATACTAAGTCAAATACGCCACTGATGCATGGGTAATACGTTAATACCTACTGTAGATGCCGGTTTGATATAATTACCTGAAATTCAATCATATAAAAATAATTTGACGTTTATTTTTATGTTATGTCAAGTAATAGTTAGTTTTTTTCCGTTACAGGTGTATTATGATCAATAACTTCCCCCGTAGAGTAATAAGTTGTAATTAGCATGTGTTGTCATATTTTTAATTTGGCCTGTCCTAATAAAATCGTCTAGTTTCGCTAATGATTGTCACCACTCGATTATTTGATACCCTCATAATATCGGGACTCCCAATTTCAGTTCATTTTACCTGCAACTCAACCGCTAGTTGCGCCAGAGTACTTATCGATTTCGCACGACAACTTACTGTATAATATGTACACACATTTCTGTTATATTTTATCGGTTGTGTATCAAACAGCACGAACATCGATCGAAATAATATACACCGCCGTGTCCTTTTTCCGAGTTATGCATAATAATAAAACGCTCCCTAGCTGGTCTGTGGCCACGCCCGCAAAACATTTTTTTATTCTCAACGCGCGGTACCAACGACCACATTGGTAAACACGCGCACGGAAAACCAAACATATTACCGTTTTGTACACTTGTGATATTGTGTTCCTATCAATACTATATCATCATTGCCATTGCAGGTATGGTTGTTTGCATGATATTATTATAGCATAAGGCGTGTGTGATCGTCATGCACGGTATAATATTTTTTATTAGTTTAATAGGCGCGAGACTTCGTCGACCGGGATTGTGTAATTCGATTTTCACGTACTTGAAAAACAATAATATTATAATCAGTTTTATAGTTTTAAATTTATATCATTATATAATAAACATATTAGTTATTATTATGTAAAATACTTCAATATTTACTTGGTTTGAAAATTGTTATGGGTTTTTACATCCGAAGTTTCTAGTTATTAGTTTCCTAACCTAACCTAGAACCTAAATAAACCTAGGGGACACTAGTTGGTGATTTGGAGAAGTCATTTTTTTAACGGTTTTCATAATAGTTGGAAAAATCAGGAAAATGTAAGTACACGTATAGAAGAAACTTTACTCCGAATAGTTTTTCGTTAGCAATGGTTAATCGTTGCGGACAGATATAATTTAAATTCCTTTCTATATCCTACCTTCCTAACTGCTCACCTACAACAGTAGCCCACACGTCGTGTGAAGTATATCCGTCGTTTTTTAGTTTTCATAATAATCAGAGTAAAATCGGGAAAAAAAACATATAGGAAGAACGTATATAAAGAAGTTTTTTTTCAATTTTAATTTTCTTCCAGAAATCTTTCTCCAAATTCAAGAAAAGAAACTTTTAACATTTCGCCCAGTATAAATTAAATAACTTTATGTATCCTACAGTACCGAATTTCCACCTATAAGTGCAACAGTGTCACACACATCAGCAGTATTCGCGCGTTCTTTATTTTTAGTAGAAGAAAACCTCGTATTTGTTATCTTGAATGGTATTGTTTACATAATTTATTTACTAGGTTGAAATAACGGTAAATGATAATAACACGTAAACCAGTAAAAAGCAGATTAACTTCATACGTGGGTGCAGCCACTGTTGTAGGTGAGAAGTTGGGAAGGTAGTAGAAAGGAAATTCAATATATATCTGTAAGCAACGATACAACTTTGCTAACGAAAAAACGATTCTGAGCGGAGTTAAATTGATATAGTGCAGCTTTGTCAACAATATTTATGCGATATTACAGTCAAATAATAACATTATATATTTTATTTAATAATATTTGTTTAATATTGTATCTATTTTCCTGTTTTTCCTACGGTTTTCCCATGTTTTTTTCCGGTTTTCCGCATTTATTGGAAAAACTCCGGGAGAAAAATCAAAAAATTACCTCCATAAAAAGTACCATCCACCCAAGTCAGATTTCTGGAGCGGTATTTATCAGGTTTAGACGGTAGATTTTCGGTTTTCGTTTTCAGTTGGCATAATACAATCTTTTATTTTCGTTTTTATCATAATTTTGGACTGCGCGTCGACGAGTATTCATATTTTTTCAGCGTACACAACAATACAAGGTACCTACCTACAACAGACGAGACGGGAACATACGCGTGAAATGCGATTATTGTTTTCGCACTTCGGGTCGACTTTGCGCGCGAGATGAACGGCAAAATTGAATTTTCGCGCCTGCCTCTACCCGCCGCCGCCACTGCCGCGGGGTTGCGCAAAAGCGAAACGATAATGTAATTGGCTTACGCGCGTTCCATTTGCTCGTTCAAACGGTCCAATTACCGTTCGCGTACGGCTTTTAAACAAAATATTTAACACGCCGCCGGTACACATAATAATATTTTATTATACCCTCCCTTCTCCTACCGTTCGTCTGTGTTTCATACAGTGTGTTTTACCGCATCGCCTACATAATAAAATGCCGTCTGCGCTCCAAATATAATTACAACATGTATACATATATATATATAGTACATACCTACATAATATACCGAGTGTTTCCGTTGCGAAGAATCCAAAGTTACGAATAATATTACGTGTATACATTTTACAAAATGCTTCGTGCACGCTTTGCACTTGTTATTCATATCATCGATAATAATCATCGTGATTAAAAAACGATTCTAAGCCGCACAGCTTGGTAAAAGCGGTTATGTTATATAAGTAGTAGTTGTATTGTAGGTCATATTGTTATTATGTTTTCCCAGCCTATAGATAACACAGAAATCGACGGAAATAAATAAACGCATTAACATTTCTTGTAAGTTTTTTTTGTTTTTTGATTTTTAGGTAACAGTGAGAAAGCTAGACATCTATTTCAAAGTATTTACCACCGAGTAAACATCCGTATCTTTTATAGTGTATCGTGAATAATAAACACAATTTTATCAACCCGCAAAAGAGCGTTTTCGGCGTAAAAAAAAAGAACATTTTAGTAACATTTATCATAGCTTGTTCGCTACACTCAAATTCTTTTAAAAAAAAAAAATGTCATGGCCACTGCTCTAAGGAAGGCATATAAATATATATAGGACGATTTAGTTTGTATAAACTGTATATTATGTAGGTACGAGTATATATGAATACATTTTTAAAATATATACACGTATAGTCAAGTAATAATAACAATAAAAAAAAAAGTAACAATTTAACAGCAACGTTAAATGTTTTAATTGACTCGACTTCAAACTTTTTAACGGTCGCGCTCAAACGTATGCGTATTGTCGTAAAACCATATTATATTATTTATTATATGAAAAATAATATCACTCGGCCAACGGACGAAACGCTCGCCCTGTATACACGCTGTCTACCGATACATATCGTGTTCACGTCATTATATTATAATATGATCAACATCACTATGTATGTTATATTATAATATGTAATATGTAAGATGCGATGCTTTTTAATCTTGTGACGAGACAATCTCGAGAGGAGTGCGTGTATCGTACATTGAATTCTCGCACTTTGATCGCGAGGATACATTTTGCACATGGACGTACGAACCTCGTAATAAATTGTACTATACAGTAATAAACTAATAAGTAATAACTAGGGCATGGATGTTGTATTTGCAACTTTTTTTCTATTGATCGGATTTGTTGCTATGTTAACATTAAGACAAACATTATCTCTATTCATACTAAGACTGCGCACTTAGATTGACAGGCTTAAAAAGTTACTTTGCAATTTGCAGTCGTAATTATAAATATTTTGGTAAATCTACATTATATTGGTTAATACATCTAAGAATTTTTTAATTTATTGTAAAATCCGAATAAAAATAATTGTCTACGTAATAATGTCCGATTGTTTCCAAGCAATGATGCCTTGATGAACGCCAGTATTTTTGATGAAAATTTAAAGGTGTTTTGAGTTCGGGGAGAAGAGCTATACGAAAGTCCATGGGAAAAAACTGGTAGATAAAAGTATCAAATAGATTTCAACGTGTTCGAATGTCTTATTTTGTGATCGGTTTATTAAAGTCTCGGTACCACGAGACATTTTAGCGGTCGAACAACAAAAATCTAAAATATAAAAGCCCAGATCCATCTGTCTGTGACACCTTTTTATTTTATCACTTTCTTATGTCACATATCACTTATCTCGTATATTTCATATTAGTTATCGGCGTTATCGCATTTTATATCAATATTGAAAATAAGAACCGACGAAAAATGAATTCGAAGAAAAAAAAAGTGCGTCAAATTAGACGCGATCTCTTACTCCTGCTAGCCAATGCAAGAGGAAAGGCCGATGTTTTGGGAAAACGATTGAAAAAACAATGCAATTGAAATCGCCGATTTCACTAGCCGACACGCAAAGAAGAAGATATGTAGATGGCGTTAAAATTGCGCAATTTTATAATGTTACTATTATAGTCATAATACATATCATACAGTCCGAAATGTCTGTGATGGGGCGCGCGATGGGGGATACGATATTATATATTATAATACGATATTAAATAAACATACGATAATATTGTAATATCGTTATATTGTACTAATACCGCAGGGTCGCGGAAGGCCACTCGAGAGTTAAATATATTATATTATTAAAAAGAAAAAAAAAAAAAAAGGAAAAAAAGCCCGTCCCGTCCGGGAATATTGTATTATTATACGACGGTATCGACGGGTCGCGGCCATTGTTGCCGTATATATAGGTGCGTATTATGTTTTGTTTTTTTTGTTTTTTATAAAAACGAAGCACGTTCCTCTCGGGGTTAAGAAAACACGACAAAATATTGTGCGTTACAATAATAATGATACGTATAGGTACGTATACGTATACGTATACATACGGAAGAACACTCGACGGTAACCGCGCATCATCATCACGATGGAATATAATAGGTGTGCTGCGCGCGTGTTATTGTAATATTATAACGGCGGCGATGACGGTTTTGAAGTGCGAACCACTCCGCGCGGTTTCGGCCGCGGGACTCTCCGGGCCGTGTATTCCCCTCCCTCCCCCTCCACACACACACACACGCCTCCTCCCCGTCCCGTACACGCTACTATTACAATAATGTCCGTCCGTGTGTGTCTGTATCGTTATCATTGTTATCATATTGTTATTATGGACAGCGGTTATAATATATATTATTTCGGTTACGTTGTCCCGGTACGGGACGCCGTCCGCCGCGCCGCCGACGAAGGGTCCCGCGTCCCGATTATTAGTTTTTCTATACCTCACGTCGCTCGCGTGTGTTTATATTATTATTATACTGCGGCGGCCGCGGCGATTCGACGGCGCTATTGTACCGCGGCGATCACCGCGCTGGTCCCCTCGCAATCCCCCCTCCCCCCAGTCGGTTCCCCGCTCCGAACTATTGCGATTAGTATATGTTATTATGTCGGGCGCGTAGTGCGGTGGTTAGGTTCGTGATGCCGGACGGGAGAGAAAAAATAAATAAACCCCGACATTTTCGAATAGCTGTAATTATCGTAATGAATCGGAAACAAAAGGTCCGGGACATTTGCGAAAATTTCAAATTTCAATACAATGCGAGTAATAGGTACTGTCCGGTGGAAGTTTCACGTGTAACTAAGTTACAACGACGAAAATCATAAACGGAAATAACAGGAACCGTTGTTACGACGCACCAACCGTAGACAACATTCGCTATCAGGGAGTATCTATAGAGTTTTGATTGGATCAAGAGTTCCGATCGAAAAGTTACGGGCACATTAAAGATAAAAACAAATTTTGAAATTATTGCCACACTATTGCCACGCTCAGAATCTAAAATAATACTACACGAGCATAATAAACTAACATTGTATAACTATTATATAGGTACTGTTTGGTACCGTAATATCGTTGTGTATTACCAAGCCTCGGAATTTAAAAAGTTATGTTAAATTTAACATTTAACAGTAATGTTTATAGGCATAACCTTTGATTTTTAATTAACTCATTAACTTTTAACTTGACTTATTTTCTTTACGTTCACTTAAATTTACTCAATATAATTAATAACGAGTTTTCATCTATACCACGTTAAATAAATTTTATTTTTATTTTCAATCTTTATTATTTATTATGCTACGGTATTCGTACTTTTACCGAGCGTATTATTCGAACGCTATCGGGGAGTTCCGAATTTAAAAGAATATAATAATATTTGATGTGTCCGGAATAAATCGACTACATTGACTAAACTTGTTTTCAGAAAAAAAAAAAAAAATTAACGAACTTTAGTTTTCATTATTTTCATAAAGACGATAACAATTTTACAAAACCCCTAAAAAAAATTGCAGCTAATTAATAAACCAATTATGTTTTGAACGTGTTAAAGCGTTGACTAACTATTGCCCGGCCTTGCCAGGATATTACAATAATCATGAATTAATTGCAATTTCTAAAGGAAATATTATAACTTGGAAATATTGTTTTATAAAAGTAAAAATAATAAATCGTTGCAGAGTAGTTGCATAGTAGTGATCTTTAACGGTTCGACTTCAGTTTTCGATAATTAATTGTATTTTCTAGGTTTTATTTTTTGATATCTGGACTTAATATGCGTATACGCAGATACGTATAGAATTTGAGTGACCACTGTTCGCTGCTGACGTAACACGATTTACAGAATTCTCTTTGCAACCGCCGGATTTTATTTTTGTTATTTTTTTTTTTTTTCGAACTACTCAATGTAATAAAAACTACCTATATCCTATACACGCGTTTGCGGTGGTTTATCTTACTTCACAAAAATTTCACTGTTTCCGTGTACAAAACGGTGCGGCACTTCGAACACGAAACGTTATGCGATCCATCATTCGCGGTGTTGCGTGTACTTAACTACACTAAAAAAAAGGAAAAAAACCACTATACAAAAATTACAATAATAATGAAGTGCGGTAGTTATTACACGACTTGCCACCGCTGTGCCGTTCTAGCGTGTTTTCAAAGCGTATAAGTAAATATAACATAAAGGATAAAACGGGGATAGGGACTCGTCGTGTCGTGTGGATTTCAATCTGCTGGATCGTAGTTTTTTTTTGCGATGATAGTAATGATAATAGAAAATAAACGATAAGATATATCCATGGCAAATCACACGGTAAATGATGTGCTATGTGCATCGAAAACGCGGCCGTGAGTTGAATAAATTCTACTCTCGGCAACGTCTTGGTAGACACCACAAATTAAAATAGTATACAGATGCCCGACGAACCATTAAAAAGTGACCGCTGTACCGCTAAATTGACTCAATCAAAAAAATAATATTTCTCACGACACGACAAGTTGAGAACCAAGTAAGTATACATGAGCAGTGGTTTTAACACGTTTTAAGATATTATCGGCCCATATGAATAGTCCGAAAACATGATCGGTAAACACAATGCGTAAACATACAGCTGTTTAATTAAAGATAAAAAGTTTTAATTCCAACTTAAAAATGATAAGAAGTACCGAATATTTGCGATTGGGACGTAGATCGCTAGTACTTAAATCACGTTGCTGCGTAAAGATACATTTTTAATTTTAAAGATGAGAGATGATATGTTAGATTAATTATTTAGATGAAGATACAAGAAACGTAACACTGCAACTTTCTATAAAAAAGAATAATCAGCAATCAAAAAGTAATTCTGTTCCATTTGCTATTGAAAATCTACGGTTAAGTGAACGCACTTAAAGTGTACCAAATATGGTGTACACAAAATAAACGTATAGATTTCAAAAAGGATGTGCAATTAATGCAGTTCATAAATCAGCGTATAATAATTCTATAGCTATAGATAAAACACAGCACAGCATAATATTATCCCGAATACTCGATGTTCATTATACGTAATAGAATTTACGGTACATGTTGTGAAATCGGTTAATGTTGTAAAAATTTCGATATTAGAGTTTATTGGCCTATTATAAAACTTAAAAGTTAAAGGTGAGAATATCGTTTGTGTCCATGCGTTGGTTTGTTTTCGACATTTTAATTTTTAAGCGAGATAGGACGGTTTTAAAATTGTAACATTTTTACATATTCGTAATTCACTTGGAAACTAAAATATCGAAAGAAACTAACGTATGCAAATGTGGACTGTGTCCTTGTCTTTAGATTTAATAACAGACAAATACACCCTAATGTTAAAACTAACAGCACACAATCGATTTTCATATAAAAACAAGTACCAGTAAATATTACATTAACCGATTTTACAACATTTACCGCAACATATATTAAGAATAATTCGGCAGACGCGTGTGGTCACGACGACGGTGTCAGTTTTTTTTTTTTTTCAATCCATATAACGCGTATCATATTATTCGTGAAGTGTTTGCGCAGCGGTGCAGCGTGAAGAGTGTAAAAGGGGCGAGTTTCCCCCCCGGCGTGGCAATAAACTCGAGGGCCGTAGAGGGCTCATAATAATCTATAATAAAATAATGCGTGTCGGGGCTATTATAGGGTAATTTGCGCGCGGGGGTTGTCTCGGGCTTGCTGACGAACCGATCACCGCGACCGCATATGGTGTACTTAGTTTCGGTAAATAATAATAATAAAAAAAAAAAGTGTTTTTTGATTGCAGTGTAGCAGTGGTGCGCGGACGACGATAAAATAAATATTATCGGATAAGACCTACGCGTAAACACGGCGTTGATTTTCAATAAAAAAAAAAAAAAAAAAACATCGCAGTAAATAATAGAGGTTTTAAAAACAGGATTAAGTTCTTCTTTGGTTATTCGTTCGATTTTTAATTTTCTCCGAAAAAGAAAACTGTTAATTAAATAAGTTTATGCCATTTTTTTTTTTTGTGTGTTTCCATTGATCATTTCAATTTTTTTTTTTTTTTTTTTTTTTTTAAATTCAGTAGCCCTCTTTTCGTACCCACGCTCTTGATAATTACGAGTTGTAAAATATCGTTTGCTTTTCAAGGAGACGGTAACATTAAAAAGGTTGTGATCAACACTGAATTACGGGGTTATTTAGTTTATATTATAGTATAAGATAATATACAGTATACCAATATAAACCGAGAGTTACGATGATAGACGATTTTTTTTCGATTGCAAACATTTTTCAAATAAAGTGCCTATTAATATCAGCCAGAAAATCCACATATTTCGAGGTATTATTATGGCATGAAAAAAACCCAAACATTTACTAACCGAAAAATGTCCTAACATACTTCTTTTTAATAAAACTAATTGTTTTTTCACAAAGATTTGCGGCAGGTACCGGTGCCTGTTTAAATAATGACGAGATTATTTTCGGAAAATATTCCGGCACATGAAATATCGAACATTTTCCAAGAAATCAACAACGGCTGCTCAGAGAATTCGATTGATAAAAAAGGTCAAAGGACTCGAAAAATCGAAATATTGAAATTTATAACGCTTTTATTATTAATAATTATTATAATTAATTAACTGTATATACTGTTTATCTGGATTATTATGCAAATACAAATCTCAACGTTGAATAATTTAATAAATTACTATATTGTATTTTTTAAACAAAAAAAAAAACCAAATTGACTTTAGAAAATCTCATTATATATTGTTACTGAATTGTTTTTGTTCATCGATATAAATAATAATCGAATCAACGGTATGATTTTTTTTTAACAAATCCAAATTATTGAAATTATGATGAATAAACCTTGGTCCATGCGACGATAGTGACTGACGTGATAGTTGTACAATTCACAGCTATAACAGAATATTATCACGAACTATAGTCGTGTGATCGGGTAACAATTACTATCATAATATTGTGAAATCAACTGTCACGCTATGATACCCATGCTCGATAATTGATAATTACTATTATGCCAGTAATATTAACTATCACTTGGTATCAGAGTTGTTCCTTTTCTAATTATAAATCCCCGGTGACACTTTTGTAGATGAACGTATCACTCACCACAATAAAAAACATAAATTATAAATAAATGGATAGGACTTGCCTACACTGATTAGATTGAGGGTAATGTGATTTTTTCAGGGAAGAGAAATAGCATATTGGGGTATTTTTGTCATTGGTTTTATTACAATATAGCCAATATAGGCCAATATTCAAGAACGCAAAAATACTACTGAAGGCCTAACCGTATCTTTATTATCTTTTTTTAAAAGATGGTTCAAAGTGAAATTCGAATCAGGAGATTACACTTTAAAACTCTAAGATTTGCGTCACGTGAAGAATTTGCACGAAATGTGTCTAAGGAAAAAATCGACGAAGTAGCTGAGGCACAAAATCTGAACTTGCCCAAGGACGCTTACCCTTAGTAACGCTACATGATATCATCACAAAACAATTAAGACCATCATGTACGAATTATTGCCATACTATTCTGTTAATCTATAGACGGAGCCACGGAGTACAAGAGATCAGTGGACGTGGTTACTCAAAACGGATCAAAAGAGGTAATAGGAAATAGTGACATAGTTGTGAAAGAGAACACTTCTGGTCCCGGGGACAAATGATCAAAACACTCTGTGTTTTTCTCATTTAGTCCACGCGAAGAGCTCCGTTATCACTTTAATGCGTTATCATACGTTTAGACGGATAAGCCAGGATGATTGTGACGCCCAATTGAAGTTTAGATATCGATAAGATTAAGCTGTACGATAAATCTGAAAGTGATGTGCAGTTGACGGTTGTATTCATATCAATGACGAATATATCCCAATTTTGAGAGGGGGATTTCAAATCCACGGGGGTAACGGGGTATAATTTCTTAACAATAAAGTTATAAGTAATAATATGTGTACGGTTGTGACAAAAAACCCAACGATCCACCAATCGCCCCCCCCCCCCGATATCCGCTACTGATTCGTATTTTATAATATATACACAAGTACAGTGCGATACGAACGAATGAGTGTAAAATAATATACCCGGGCAATTATAATGTTATGTAAAGGTACGAAGTTAAAAATATTTTGATTTGTGTAACATAATATCTTGAGCGGTCATTAAATTGTAACGAATTTCCGAGTGAAAAACCTCGTCGCCACCGGCTACGACGGCGCGCTGCGGAATATAGAATAAAAAACAACGTGCGAAAAAAAAAATAAATAAAAAAAATCTACCGTTGCATACAACCTACAACATACAACGGTACACAATATACAACGGCGTGGTCCGGGGGGCGGGGGGGTATGAAGGGTGCGGGATCCCGGCTGACGGGAGCGTATTAATTCTGGGCCAGAGAGTTTAAATAAATTATTGCTAATATTAATAATAATAATAATAATAATAATAATCGCGTGGCGGGCACTCTCCGCGGGATCTCGGCGGGCACAAATCGACGTCCGCGAATTACATTGTGACGGCGAGCGTGCGCGCGCTCGTTCCGCCGTAACAATAACTACGCGATTCACACTCGCGTAAACCCACCGCCGTTTTATTATTGCTACTTTTTTTTTTCCGTTTTTTTTTTACCCCGCGTGTTATTATTATACACATTGTTATTATAAAAATAATAATACACCGTAATTGTAATCGCCGATTGTCCCGAGGTGTCGGCCCGGATTTGCATCGCAGGGCGCGTCGCAAGCGTCGTCGTTCGGAACAACGCGAGCACACCGGGATTCGGTTCGGTCGAGTTCGGCAGTTAAACTAAATATGCACCGTGTCAATAATATTCTAATACACGGGAGATGCGGTGTATGAACTGCGACGGAATGGACGGTCCTTTTTTTCTTTTCGTTCTAAAACAGCCGACCACGCTATACCTGTAAACCGCGACAAAACGAAAAATACAGAAGCGGAGAAAATTCAGACCCGGAAATTTGTTTCCCCTCCTCCCCCGGGTAACATTTTTTCAACGCTCATCATGCAATCAGGGTCGTATTTAGAATATATTGGCCCTTCGGCTAGCCTATAGTTCGGGTCCCGCCATGGGTATAGGAATATATTTGATATATTGATGATCGGTTGGCTCTTTTTTTTTTGCACCCCCTTTCCATCCAGGGATGGCTTTATAAATAAATTTGAAATCAAAATAATGTTGATATGTGGTAAGAATAGCTAAACAACACCAACGGTGTTATTATTGTCGACTTATATCAATTAAAAAACTTCACTTAATATTAAATTAAGAAAATTATTTAAGTTCGTAAAAAGTTCTCTAAATATATCGTTTTGTATAGCATAGCAAACAAATATTTTAATGTATACTGAAAAAAATTTGTTTTGGTGCGGACCCCTAGGCTGTAGCCTATGAAATTTGCGCTTAAATATGGCCCCGCATACAATACCGTAGATGTAAAACAATATTCGGGAGACGGGCGGCAACTTGTTTAATAATCTTATTTAACGTAGATTTTTCCAATGTATTTCATTGGATCGGGGGTTTTTAAATTTTTTCTTTTTTCATTCAAGGTAATTGCTTCTACCGCCGCTCAAAGAATTAATGCCGAATTCCTTTTTTTCGGCATTCGGAATTAAGAAATTATAAACATTTGAATATTACAACAATACCAAACATGAAATATTTGATCGAGTAGAAATTTCGTGTTAATAATTTTATTAAGAAGGTACCGTATACAAATAAACTTGATTTCCTTCTGTTGCGTTTACAAATTAAAGCTACTCGTATTTACCATAATTTATGAAATTTATATTATTCGAAAAACTGAATATAATTCAAAATTAATTTTTTTCCAAACATTCATTAATTTGATAAAAGCCTGCGGTAGGAGGCGACGATATCCACATAGCAGAGCACATTATCTAAAGATAATAAGATCTATAGATTACACTATGTCTAGCTATATGTAGGAAATTACAAAACTTTGTAGGAGTTTATATCGCTCCCCTTCGCGTCCGGTGAGGCCGTCCTGTACAAACTGCGATAATTTATAATATAGTAAACAACCAATATATACCTAGGTACTAATGTTGTTTTGTTATGAAATAATTGAAATTTAAATACATTTTTACATAAGAATTATCTTTGTATCATGTTTTCAAAACAAAAAAGCTATTTGCTTTCAAATTTGGAACATTAATAATTATAAATATTGTAATATGTCCGCAGTATAACGACTGCGCGGTTACTTTGCGTTTATTTTCTAAAGAATTGTACACTTACCTTCTTCTTCTTATTGTTTGAGTTATCAGTTACTAGGGTCATACATCCATACCGACCGGATGATCCCGTCACGTATCCAATCCACCAATTCTCTTTGTCAGCTGCTTTTAATTTCCAGTTCGATCCTCCATTTAGAGATTTCACGTAGAGGCTCACCATTATTTTCCCATATCAAACAGGGAGAGGGGTGTCCATAAGGCCCCTTATTCCATTACCATGCGTAAAAGTGGATTTTGATGTGGCCAAACGTGTCTGACCCACCATATTCTACTTCTACTCTCGATTGTATCAAATATAATATGTTATATTTCTGAAAGAGTCCCAGATATTTGTGTATATTTATACCTATAGCGTGTTAACGATTGGCGTAACTAAGAGGAATCAAAGGGAGTACCCGGGCTCAGTGGCGTATCAAGGGAGGTTTGAGATTTAACCCTCCCACAATATTAAATGTATCCCAAATTTTAATAAAATAAGCATTTTATAAAGAATATTTTTTATTATACTTATAGTAAACTCTCCCTCCCATAAATATAAATTCTGCGTACGCCACTACTTTTTGTTCAGGAGACCCGGAGTAATAGATTTCTTTTATTTTTATAATGTATACTTACCGCTATTACACTATTAATTTCATAAACAATTGATTCAAAATCATTATGTATTATTATTACTATTAGTATTATGATTAGGTGCTTGCATTATTTTGTAGTCTGTATGAGTGTGAATATTATGTTATCGTGAGATAGCTATAATGTATGTTGCTTACTACGGTGAAAACGATATAACTTTTATGATTTTATCATTAATCGTCGAACGTCGAGTTTTATTCCTTGTATATATTTATTAATAATACGATGTTCCTTTAATAAAACGAGCAATAATATATTTTTTTTTTGAATCTCCCATCAAACAGTTTCAGTATGGGGAATGAGAGGAGAAGCTCGTTGGAAATTTCGTTCCCGGGCTCAAATTTTCAAGTTGGCATAACCAGCGGCATGTTGGTGTTAACGACCGGAAAATGCGCTTGCCTGCGTCAATATTTTTGAATGGGAACCATTCGCCCGTGTTTGTGTTCACGCACACTCGTTTCGGCGCATACCTACTATTATTATAAAATAAAGTAGACGCCTTCCAAAAAAAAAACCAAAAATCGGCCATAATATACTATTCAGTTGCCTCAAAACATCAAATACAACAAGCTAGTATGACGATAACCCAGTGGCGGTTCAGCCAGACGAAGCGCTGCTCCGCCTATAAAATTTCGCCGAAATAAACATACGTAATTTAATATAAATTACATCATTCAAAAATGAATTTAGTACCTACTGATCTGTTTCAAAAAAATATGTAATCTTGTATCAAAATAAAAGTAAATATTTGCGCGCGTGTTGGCGTGCGATTCTGGTGATGTGTTTAAACGAAAATTAGGAATTTTTTTTGGTTGATTATCTCGGTGACCCTGTTGAAATAAAAAGGGAGACAGGAGAGACAATTGAGATTTTTTTTTTATAGATTTCGGTTTTTAAACGGTCAAAAAAAAGGGGAGAGGAATTAAATTGGCACGGACTACGCCGGACGAAAAAAAAAAATAGACAAATCAACAATCATATGATTATTAATTCATAATAATATTAAATATTATTCACGATGACACCGTGTAAATAAAAAATGTCGATAGTATTGTATGGTAATAAACGGGAAAAATGATTGGACCCGATCACCCGCGGGCGAACACCGGCACAACCAAATATTAGTAAAAAATGTTCGAAATATATTGTATTACTGACAACTCAAATCAACAATAATCATTAACGATAATAGCTCCTGATCGTTTTTGACTGTATGCGTTATAATATTCGCGTCTCTCCGCGTACATTACTTTAACAGCCCTCCCTCTTGGATAATTTTTGAAATATATTCGCTTCGCTGCTCATACGAAAGGCTCAAGAGCCGCCGCTGCGACCGCAAAAAAAAAAAAAAAAACTCACTTTTCCAGAACCACTTGTGAAATTATTGCACTATACCTGTCCCCGAAAGACTACACGCGTTTGTGTTTGTCGCCAGTCGAATTCGTATTTATACAAAATACTGTGTAGGCCATGGCGCGTGAGAGGCGATAATAATAATAATAATTCACGTACCGCCTGAGGCTTTTGGCGAACTCTGACCGTTTTTTTTTTTTTTTTTTTTTTTTTTAAATTATTCTCGCCATCGCGGAGGACGTGAGAATTTTCACACGCTTTCGCGGTGTCCATAATGTATAGTATTACGTATGACGTATTTTCTCCGAAATTGTCGTGGAAAATAACAAAAAAAATAAAAAATAAAAAAAATATGTATGTATATATAATTAACAATATAATATATTACGTTTTTATTTTGATTTATATATATATAGTAATATATAATATATATATATATAGAAAAAAAACCACATTATAAATACTATTATAATATGTGTACCGATATTTCGATCGGAAACCGCGTATTGTACATGATATATAATGTACTTTTTTGTGTACGTACAACTTCACGTTTTTTTTATATATGTACAGAAACGATGGGGCGGGTGCGGTAGGGGATGGATGAAAGACGTTTTTACACGTTTTACAGGTTATACATTACAAAACAAATAATTAACATTTACGACAATCTCTCTAAAAAAAAAAAAAATAAAATAAAATAAAAACGCGTTTAACATCAAATAAATAACTATATATTCTTATCATAATAATAGTAATATCATATTATATATTAATACATACGCCAATAATAATAATAATTATAATAATAATATCGCCGTACAATATTTTACAATGATATTCGTGAACGATCGCGAGGGTACAGTATATATCATATCTTATGAGGAAAAGCCTTACCGGGACGATGATCGGCGAAACGGCGTAACGTGATAATCGAACGATTCCGGGGGAAGAACTGCGCGGGAATATACCGAATGTTTAGTAGCGAATTTTAAACGTTTCACAAAACGTATTATTTCTACCAGGTACACACAAATTTCATCCCGGATTTTCACCACGTCGGGTTATTGTTTTGATACTATAATCACGATAGTCAGCGAATATAATAGGAAAATTAACCGAAAAAAAAAAAAAATAATAAAAACAAAAACGGACTGTTCTCGTTCTTTCCCCGGACCCTTAAATTAGCCTGTGATATTTGAGTAACTAGTGTTTAATTAGTAACTCGGGAGCGGCGACATTTATTAACAAGCAAAACAAAAAAAAAAATTATAATGAAAAATACTATTTCAAATACTCGTAATAAAAGCGTTGCGTTGCGTTGCGTTCATGTTTTTTAGAATCTTTTTTTTTTTTTGTTTTTTTGCTCAAGACGATTATGCGTTTAGTGTTTGTAAGTCATCGGTTTTTGGCGGGAAAAACAAAATTTCGAGTGACCCCGGACCCTTCCCCCCATTCGATATTTACGCCTACCGGCCGGTCGGTCGGTATACCGCCGAAAAAGGCGAAAAGACCGATAAGTTACTGTGAAAACAATAACAACATCATAGTACTGCTCGTTTTTCTCAACGTATGAACGTGAAATCGCGGGTAATAATATTTTATACAATAATACGAGACGGAATCGGATCGTGATTCCGACTGGTATAATTTATCGCGTGAAAATGACGCCTCCTACAATATAGTTCTATTATATCGACACGAGCAAAACGAATCTACGCTCGCAAACCGCTACTCGTATTCACACTATACACTCGATTTGTAAACGAAACATTAAATGTATTAATTATTTCGACGTTATTTGCATTCGTATTATCGTTAATACGTTTATTACCTATACGTGAGATTATTGAAAAACGCGCGCGTTTACCTCAGTCGACTAGTTCGGTTTTGATCGGATCGTCCGGCGTACCGGTCGTGGCGTACTGCTGCAGCGACGACGGCGAGGGCGTCTGGTTCCGGTCCACGATGACGGCGGCGGGCCAAGGGCCGCCGCCGCCGCCACTGATCATCCGCTGCAAGCCCAGCGACTGGCGGAACGCGTGCAGCCTGTGCGCCGCTTGCAGCTGCTGCTCGTAATACCGCTGCAGCAGGCCCGCCGGCTCCCAGACGCCGCCGCCACCGCCGCCGTTTCCGTTTCGACTGCAGGCCGCCTCGTCGTCGTCGTCGCTACTGCCGCCCGTCATCACGGCGGCTGTCGTCGTCGTGCACGTTGTCGTTTGCACAGCGGTCATCAGGGTCATCGGGTCGTTCCGGTGTAGGTGGTGTCGTTTCGGAGGGTCCGGCGCCAGCAGCGAGGCCACGTCGAACTGCCGTTTTTGCGCCCTGGCCTGCACGACGGGCGCCGAATGATGATGGTGATGATGGTGTTGCTGGACGTGTTGTGGCACGACCGCGGGCTGAAAGTAGAATGGCGACGGGTGTCCGCCGCCGGAAGACGGGACCGGAGGAGGCTGCCACATGACCGGCGACTGCAGGGCCACGGCGTGATGCTGTTGCGGCGGTGGCGGCGGCGGGCTGGGGGAATCGTTGCCGTCGTCGTCTACGGCCAAACCCATGTGCCGGCGGACCTTGCGCTGCGCTTTCCGGCGCCTGAAGTCTCCCTTCTTGAAGTCGTCCACGTTAGCCGGGTGTATGGCCCAGTAATGGCCCTTGCCGTTGGCACTCCGGCCGGCCTTGACAAAACAGTCGTTGAGCGACAGGTTGTGTCGGATCGAGTTGCGCCAACCCGGACCCCGGGTCCGGAAGTACGGATAGTTGTCCAATATGTACTGGTAGATGTCGGACAGCACGAGCTTGCCCTCGGCCGAGCCCAGGATGGCCATCGCGATCAGTCCGATATAGCTGTGCTGCGGTTTGGGCTCGTCCGCGGCGTTTTGACCGCCGGCCCCGATGCCCGGATGGAACAGAGCCACCGGGAACCGGGGCGGATAGATTCCTGCGGCGGCCGCGGCCGCGGTGGTCGGGTATACGGGGCACACGGCGCCCCATCCACCGCCGACGGCCGACAACCGCAGGCGTTCGGCCTGCAGCGCGTAATTGTACAGATGCAACCGGTAACGGTTAAGGTTGGCCTGCGACGAGTCGACGCCGGGCTCCGAGCCCTCGTCCGTGGGCCTGCTACACATGACGGCGGTACGTTCGCGAATGAACGGCTACGGCGGCGCTGCCGGTTGCTGCTGCTGCTGCTGCACACGTTGTCGGTACGCCTACGACGGCGCGCCGCTCCCCTCTACCGGCCGCGCGCGTCCGCCGCGGTACAACAACAAATACACAAACATTGGCCGAGCGGCTTGCGTACGTGCGTGAATACAAATTTGTTTTATTTTTATTCCCCGTTCCGCGTGTCACGGTATGTATTATAAATTTTCTGTTTCGATTTCTCCGCTCCTTTTCGACGCCCAATATTATCACTCTCTCTCTCTCTCTATCTCTCTCTCTTTCTCTCCGTTCGCGCGGCCGCTTCTCTCTTTAATTCTCTCCCCTCCTTTCTCACCGCGACCGCTTATTGTATACCTATATAATAATATACTAGGTATATAAATATTCCGCGCGCACGACGATAAAACACGGGTAAACATTGTTGCCGCCGCGGGAGAAATTTTGGGCGTGACGCCCGGCCGGCGTTCCGATTGGGCCGCCCGGGACACGCCCCGTGCGCGCCGCGCCGCCCGGGACGCCGCGTTCCCCCGGCACTGTACTGCGCGATTCGCGCCCCGCCGGCCCTCGCGCGGTATTCGCCGGTGTGCGTGCGCGAACCGCTGCAAGAAACGATAGGGACGCGCGACGAGTTAGCGGGAGGGTAGGTGAGGAGAGGGTGCGCGAACGGACGCGAGGGAGACGGCAGATTTCGTATACATAATAACATATTCGTATACACACACACACACACACACCACTCGGGTATGTACACATATAAAACCAATTCTCGTTCAGTTTCTCTTTGAGACCGTACAATATTGAGAACGAAAATCTCGTATTATACACCAGCACACTTATATTATAATATGTTATACATATAAATATATATATACGTGTGTGTGTGTGTGTGTGTGTACACGAACGCGGATCCGTTTACTTTGTACGCGTGTGTTTTATTACACAAGACGACGACAATGCGATACTCGCCGTGTCTTTGATTTATACACTCGGTGCACACGTCTCCCGAATAATCCCGCGTTGCAGATAATCCACCGTTTCTTACACGAATCGCTTTCCGTGGCCCTTTACCCGTTCACGTTACTCGTCACCGTACGAATTTAACGTAAAAGTATTATCCCGATGCCGACTGCAGTCGACAAATGGCTATCGGAAAATCGGCGAGAAAAAAGCCGCTGTTATGTTTTAATACAGTGAGTTCCACCGTGTCGACGGACGCTGCTGATATTAAATTTTTTTCAATCGGTTTGTCTTCAAGCGGGCCATCGATTTAGAGAAAAATTACATTTTTATTTTCATTCCCTGAACACACACAAAACAAATTAACTTTTCGTTCGTTCACTTTGGAAAATTTTCAAAATAGCCATTTTGTAAATAATTGTACCTTCTATTGAATATTAAATGTTTTCATGCCTATTTTCTAGAAATTAAAAAGACTATAATTAAGAAATCATTCATCGGATATGAATGTATATCATACATCAAAATGTTAAGAATAATATTTTTTGTAATATTTTTGTTTTGTGTTTAGTGGATGAAAACAAAAATTTAATTTTTCTCTAAATCGATGTCCCGCTTGAAGACAAACCGATTGAAAAAAAAATATCGAAAAAAATTTAATATCAACAGCACCAGAAAAATTCGTCGAACACGGTGGGACATACTGTATATGTTTGCGATTCGTTTTGTAATAATACAGGACGTTATACCCGTATTCAGTGGCTCATTCCAACTACCGGGTAACATGAAAAAACAGTACTTACGCCAAATAAGTAAAACCAGCTTAATTTTAATTTTAGAGTAAAAGTACCTATATATTGAAATGTATAAAGAACAAAATGTTGAAGGGAATGTCATAGGATTTTTATATCACTCAAAATATATAGCTTGATATAAAAGATACAAAAATCATTTTTTGTTTTTAAATAATTGTATCTTTTTTCATAGTTCATAATTTCAAAAACACCCTAGACGTTTCCTCCAAAATATTGTTCTCTATAAATTTCACAATAAGTACTTTTACTATAAAATCAAAATTATACTAATTTTACTTATTCTCCGTAAGCATTATTTTTGCATGTTACCCAGTAGTTGGACTAAGACAGTAGATACGGGTATAACGTTCTCTTAATATTATAAATTCTCGTACTTTTCACACCCAGTAATATCTACACCGAAATGTCAATTTTATGTAGCCAAAATAAAAAAAAAAAAAATCGAGTAAAAAAATAATAAATAAATAGACAATTTATCGATACCATAATCGACCAAGTAAAATCAAATCGAATTGCATAATATTTACATTATCTACGGGTATATGTTAAAACATTATAGCAATTAAGTTCAAACTTGGTAAATAATATAATACAGTAGAAGCCGCTTATTAGGAACACGGATAATACAGATATACAATCGCGTTGTTATTAAAACAAAATGTCCCGGTCGTATATTAAAACATTGAGAATGAATCGCGGGTTATTGAAACAACACGTTGGTTATTTGAAGCAAGAGGATATCCGTATCGCGGTTATTAATCGTCAAACACTTGAATAGGCCGACACTGATCATGTAGAATATGAAAACAGCGAAAGACCTCCATCAAATAAGGAAATCGTGGAAGCTCATGTAGTGTGTGTCCTCACACAGTAGTCTAGCACCGTGCTTATGAAAAAGGCATTACTCTTATGAAGACAATATAAGACATTTACGAGTTACTCAAGCAAAAAAACAGATATCACCATTAGATTGCTACATTTTTTACATAACATATTATAAGGTAATATAAAACATAAAACATATATGATAGAAATCAATGTTTTACAATTTTCAATTATTGTAAGTTTTTTAAAATTTTTATTAATAGTACACACATAAATAAATAAATACAGAAAACAGTCGCCTATTGAAAACAATCGGTTAATTGAAAAATTTCACCGTGGTCCAGGAGTGTTCTTAATGAAGCCACTTTTTTTTAAATTTTAGTAGGTATTTTGTTCTATGATTTTATATTATTGACACATTTGTATGTATGATGGAGTATTTGATTATACTTGTTGAATTATAGTGGTTTCTAAATCAGCCAATCTTTTAAGCAACTTGCAAAAAAAAAAAAATCCTAATAGAAGGCAATATGATAAAAAAACGTTATAATATAATACATTGTTTTATCTTATTCTTCTTTATTTGTAATAGGCCTGTCACGACTGGCGAATATTATTCGACATTAAAATATAATTACTGTTCAAGAGCGCAGTAGTTCTTTGGGTAAAAAGATGATAGAAAAAACAGTTTAATTGAAACGATCATTTTAAAAACTACATAAGTCATTAAATTAAAATTTTACAGGAACCAAAAAAAACTTAATTACTCCAGAAATCTAACTTTTTTCGCACTTACATCTATTTACTAATTTATTTATAAGGTTTCTAATATTTATAACACATAGTTTTAAACAGTCTAACTTTGAACAAAATGCTTTAAATTGAGATAAAACATATTTGACTTAGGTCGTTTTTACAGGGAATAGAAATGTATAATATAAAATCTAAGTCAATAAATAAAATAAAATAGATAAACACAGAAATGTTAATAATATTATTACACAACCTGAAATATATTTTCTAAATAAAACAAAACCTTAACTTGACAAAATATTACAATACATTTTTGTATGAAACTTAACAAAAGATTTAATAGTATATTAAATTTAGTTGTTTAAGTGTTTTTAAAGCTTATAGGAATTCGCATGCAAATTACCTATATATTTTCATACGGTTTTTAGTAAATTTGTATATTTGCAATATGTTTTAAAATTTACTTCAGCGCCACTGTTCAGACCTTTAATGGTATAAAACTGGAAGTCATTCAAAGTTGTCAAAATATCGTATCATTGTAACATCGTCCACTACCATCTAAAAATATCACCTAAAATCGTTGAAACCTATTCGAGTTTCGCAGGGCTATTATTTTGTCATCTCGAGGTAAAAAATTCGACTTAAATACATTGGTTTTTTTTTTAATTTTCAATTTTGTTTTGTATAAGGCACGATGAGAAAAATTTAACTTATATATGTATGGGAATGGTTGAGGTTAAGCTACCGTTTGAGGAGAAAAAATAAATGTGATATAAAGTAATGATAACGATCGATTTATATCATTTTTTTTCTGTTAGATATTATTTTCATTCTTAATATTATGAAATGTTATCAAAATATCCGGAAAACCTATGATTTTTGGCGTGCTGATGCATCGAAATAAAAATGCGAACAACGCGGCAAACTGTTTACCGACAACTGCATGGCCAACACACGCGCCAACACGCTTGTTTGCTATTATTTGGTTGAAACCGTCGTGCATAATATAATATCATAATATGTTATCAAACGATAATGGTGTGCGCAAACAATTAGCGAACTTACAAATTCCGTTTGGAATTACGTCGTAAAAGAACGCAAACACCGAATAGACAGCGGATTCAATGACGGCGAAACCGGATCGCGGTAGGGACGCAGTTCAGAGCCCATTCGCGGATCCCATTCCCCGTCAAACACGCGTAGACCGATCCGCGCAGACGCGCGGTTCATTGTGCGGTTTTTGTTTTCACGCGTTTTTCTAAACACGACAATACTGTAACCGTGCCGCTAATCGAACATCACGGCGACCGCGCGTAGACGGGTCAACGCGCGCGTACACGGAACCACACCCATTCCGACGAAACAATCGCCCCGTGTATATAAAATATTATATTGTGATAACGTAATAAATATTTTATTCGTCGTGCGTTGTAATAATATACGATATACACACACACGCGCGCGCGCGCGAATAAGTACGGCTGCGTGTGCGCGCTAAATAATAATAATAATACGCGTACGGCGGCGGCGGCGTTTTACAGCGGGCGCGTAATGACAGGCTGACAACAACAATAATAATAATAATAATAATAATAATAATATTATTATGTATATAATGTATAATAGTAAATATGTATATCGTACGTGTTATAACAGTGCGTCCATTGTGGCGATATTGAATTTGAAAGCGGAGACCGCCTTTGAACCGCGCGTAGCGCGGCCCATATGTGACGGAAAACATATAAGGTCACTTTTTTCCCTTTTTTTTTTTTTTTTTTTTTTCTTCTACTTTTTTGGCCCCGCCGCGTATTATGTATACGTATACGTACACACGGGGAGACGGCGGCGCGCGTGTAATATTATATATTATTATGTGCGCGAACGCAATAATTCGGTTACGCGCGTTTCGCGTATAATATATATATATGTACTTACTGTGTCAAACCCCTTTTTTTTTTTTTTCTTCTACTTTTTTGGCCCCGCGGCGCGCTCTCCAGTTGCCGCCGAGACCGAAAAGCCCGCGTACGCGCGAAACAAGTCCCCGCGGGCCCATGCGACTATACACCGTCATCATCGCCATCAACATGTTACATTATTACGATGTGTACGGAGAAAAATCGTTTACCGAAATCGCGACAATGTTATTGGCGGCGATATTGTTTGAGTAACTGCTGCGCACCACACAAAGCAAAATATTGTATAATCCGATTATTGACCGATATTCTCGCGTGGCCCGTGTAGTATACCTACATTCGTCTTGCGTATATGCGCGGCGATTGAATTTCGAAAAAAAAAATTACGCGAGTGACGAAAACATGCGTGTACCTGAAGATTTTACCATGGAGATATGGGGTGCCGGATGAGGGGACACACTCCTCTCGAACTTGGACATTTAGATTACCAGCTATACCTACACTGAATCGACACGTACGACGATAGGTTATTTAAATTTTGAATTTGGCAAAACCAATAATTTGGGAACGTAGGATATAGAGGGGAATTTAATTTGTATCTATACCCGACGATAAATTATTACTTACGAAAAACGATTCGGAGCGAAGTTTTTTTATATAAGTACGTACATTTTCCCGCTTTTAATACGGTTTTCCCGATTATTATGAAAATCGCTAAAGTACCGTCCGGATTCAAGTTCGTTTCAGAAAAACTATTACGCTTAAAAATCGGAGCGAGATTTCTGGTAGAAAAGTTGTTCACAGACAAAACAAAATTGAACAATAATAAACATCAATGTAAAACCAATGTATTCCTATTGCTAAACTCCAAATCTAAAAATGTATATTATGTGGCGCATTTTACTTAAAATAATTTTTTAATTTACAACGAAAACAAACATTATAAGTGGGCCGAATTTTGTACAGAGTGTGCAGCTGCACACTCTGCACACCCCGTGCGCATGCCCATGAGAATAATATTATAGACTTATTTCGTCATCGCCTCGCGCCTCTGCCGTGGTTTTTCTTGTCTTATCAGATGCTTCGAGAGGCGAACGAATGATTAAAATGTTCGAGACACATACGTCGATAAACAACAGATATTTATTTAATCTGATTTATTTTCTAGCCTAATAATGAGGCGCACACAGATTACTTCTGTGCATATAGCAGAAAGTTAATTTTAAAAAGAGAAAACAAAAGCAGTATCGTAGAAAACTCGTATCAGAAGCATATCCCGGCAGGAATTTTCTATTGGAAGTGAGGCTAATATAAGCAATTGAAATTGCACATAATAATATATATATATAGTTAAAAGTAAAACAGTATCACAGTATCTATTGTATAACAAAGCCTTTTTTTTGAAGTTATTTTATTGCAAAATAAAACATTGTGTAATAAGCATACGGTTGTTTGGACTTAGTTGAATTAGTAGTGCAAATGTGCAATGGTAAATTTTCAATGCTGAACAGCATAGAATTTTTTAATTTTTTTTATATTTTTTAACACGCCTAGCGAGAGGCGGGCCGAGGTGATAACCGTCGTCCGACGGGCGAAAAAATTATGTAAAATAGGTACCGTATGATTTATTAAACACGGCGAAAAAACGAACTGCGAAAATGACGAACACCGCTCGTAATCGTTAAGATTACAATTATTTATTTACACGATGATAAGTTAAATTTAAAAAACCACCAATTGAAATCACCGTCGTCGTCTTCGGATTTCACTATACGTATTGTTATTTGCCGCAATATTCTAGCGAAAATGCTCAAGTTGATGAAACACTTAGTGGTACAGAAATTGCGGGACGGTTCCGTAAACGGGACTTGTATCCGATAATCCGGGGGTTCGCGGCACAAATCGAACGCGAAAAATATCATAAAAAACAAATGAATGGAAACAAAACGCGTTTTACAGTATTTCGGCGGAAAACGGCCGTGCGCGTAGTCCCTTGCAAATTATATAACAATATAATATAGGTTATGCGGCGCGTACATATAGTAACGGCGGTCAAATTATTTCGAAATCGGAGAGGGGAGGGGTGGGTAGAAGACTAATTTTTATTTAACAAACATTTTTTTTTTTTTTCAAATATAAATAGGTGACGTTATTATTATAAATACTATCTACGGATAAAGCGATTTGCGATGAGAGACCGCCGTGAAATACGGATTCGTATACGCGTAACACACGCGGTTGAAACGCGCGTTTATTATATTATTATAATACACAGGTAATGTTATTATAATTTTATTCCGAAAAAACACAAAACTTCACGGGCCGTAGCGACGGGAAATTACACGTCGTTGGATCGGGGGGAAAAAAAAAAAAAAAAAAAAAACACGCACATACTGTTAAACAGAAATGGCGGCTTCACGGCCGGAATAAAAATAATATACAATATAATATATACTTAGGTAGGTACTCGGCAGAGCGCGGGTAAAAGACGCGATGAATATTCATCGGATTATTTATACGGGACCGGATAGAAATCTCGCGCGCAAATATACGAGGAAATTTCGCCCGTTTTCACCGCGGTTATTTATGTATATACATGGAAAAAATAAAAAAGTGCGCTCGTTATTTTCATTAAATAATAAGCCGTAGGGGGGAGGGGAGAGGGAAACTGCGGTATATTATACGCGCACTGCGGTTTCGTTAAAACAACTCTGCGAGTCGACTTTGTAATTAAATACTTCGGCGGAAACGCGGGGGGCGTAACCGTATATTTCATCAACCTTTGTAAATAAAAAATAAAAAACTCGTTGCCATTTTTCGACCGACGAGCGCCAAGTCGATGCAGTGTACACGGTATACACGTTTCACTTACAACATATGTATATGGGTACACGCGCGAACAGATTTTGGAAAAATTACAATAAATAAGTTTCGACGGTTTAATTACACGTATACAGACTGCTTATTATTAGTACCGGGATACATAAATATATACACAGTGTTAGTGACTTTTCATCGACAGATGTATAAAAAAACAAAAAAAAAATGATACGGACGTGCATCGCATGATGGGCGGGCCACTGTTGTATGGGTGAGAAGTTAGGAATGTAGGCTATAGAGAGGAATTCAATGTACATCTTTACGCAACGATTCTGAGCGGAGTTCGTTGTAAATGTTTTAAAAGGCAGCAATATTTACGATTTGAAAATAATACATTTCGTACATTTTCCCGTTTTTCCCGTTTATTAGAAAAATTCCTGAAAAATCAAAAAAAAAACCCCAGGAAAATTCTCTTTCAGAAAATGTGCTACACTTGATACTTCGGAGCAAGATTTCTGGTAGAATTTTTGTACACAGTATAAAAAATAAAATAAATAAACATCATTGTAAAACCAATGCATTGTTCGCTGAGCACAAAATCTAAAAGAAAGATGATTTTGTGCATTTCCCATTGCATTTCCAACCTAACATACCTATATTTAGCGTATAAAATTCGGTACCACATCTAGATTTCAAAAAAATTGTGTTACTGACGTATCTATATATCAACAATTAAATTATTATAACATATTGGTAGGTACTAATATAATACATATAATGCATTTAATACTTTACCATATTATTTCTAATAAATGTATTATATAAATTACCGTTTAAAATTATCTGTGTAGATAAATGTAGGTATCCAATTGAAGATTATACTAATTTGTTTTTTTCAAATAATTTATACCTTTCATTATTCTAGATGAGATACGGCATAGAAATATACGTAACTATAGAACAAACACAACATACAACACTGCTTAATGGTAAGCGCAAAAATCCTGTCTCCGTAACGGGGGTTTTTTTTTTTTTTTTCAATCGCCTGACATGGATGTATGTTTATTTTACACCGCATACAGCAATAATCCGCGAACAAAACAGATCGCGCAATACCGGACTGTTACACAATATTATAACGAACAATGATCATATCGGATTATAATAATACAACGTAAAACGAATACCTATACGTTGGTTAGCAGCAGATCTATAATATATATATATTTCGAGATCAACAATCTCGGGACGTACAAAACGCACAATTATTGGCCTACATTAACCTCAACAGTCAACTAATATTTTTCTCTCTTCCGACTTAACAGCGTTTCAACAGCCAACGCGACTTCTTTTTTCAGGTTAGATTTCTACTATCCTTCTCTACAAAAAAATCTTCCTAATCAATATTTCCCGTTTTCTTCGAGTCTTTTTAATGTCCGTCTAACCAATTGTCTCTTCGTTCTATATACAACTACTCTGATTCCCTCTGACTATTCCCTACTCATTACATAGCCAAACCATTGCACAGCATATTTGATAAAACTTCAATTTCGCGTATTTTCTATGTAGTATCATTTACACCTTTGTTTCTTTCAACAAAAAACGCCGTAACTTAATGATAATTTGATCTTAATTAGTATAAATATATGAAAAAAAAAAAAAATAAAAAAATATTGTGCGCAGACGTACTACGTTTAAAACGTTTCTCACCAAAAATATTGCGATTTGCGACGTTCGTATTTTATATCATTAATGGTCTTGTATACTATTTTTAATATATTATTCGATAGAAAAAAAAAAAGGTTCCGACACCCATCGTCTAAAATAGTATTGAATATTCGTCATAATGATACGTTTCATTGGTTTTTACGAAACTTTTATAAAAAAACAAAAAAAATACGGACATATACTTAGCACGATGAGTGGGCCACTGTTGTATAAATGAGAAGTTGGAAAATTAGAATATAAAGCGGAATTTAATTTACATCTATACGCAACGATAAACCATTGTTACCGAAAAACGATTAGGACGAGCGAAGTTTCATTTATACATATACGTACATTTTCCCGTTTATTGCCCATTTATTATGAAAACCCCTAGGAAAATCAAAAAATAACCTTGTTAAATTACCACTCCGGTTCAAATTTCTTTTCAGAAAAAGTGCTACACTTGAAGATCAGAGCAAAATTTCTGGTAGAAAAATATTCCATAGATAAAAAAAAAAAATAAATAAATGAACATCATTGCAAAACTACTACATTTCTCGCTTCGCTCAGAAACTAAAAATGTCGACTCTACTTTATTAATTACTGACGCTGTGCATCAGTGATGATGATGCAGTACATTTGTTTCAATAACGCGCATATAGACTTTCATTTAAAAACTAATATACAATATACATATATAGTCGTATACTCGTACACTGATGTAAATTAATAATACAATTTCATTGGTTCCATATACTCGATTACCGTAACAAGAAAATTCTATTAAAGAACATTTTCTAAAAATTAAATACCTGCGTAAATTAGTTTTACCCGGGAGACGCTATGCGAATCGTTTTACATTAATATAATTTTTTAAAAGCTTTTATTATCTTTTGAACCGTGTATTATATAATATACTTACCGGAAACCTTTCCTACATACCTACCCGAAAGCCAGACACTCGCTTTTCGATTCTCACATCCTTGCAGTGTATATGACAGCGTATTATTTCCGATTTGTTTTGTTACACGAAGATTTTGCGAATGATAACTTTTATGGTTTCATAAAACTCTTGACCTGCATAGTTATCGAATGTGATTTGCAAATGTCGACTATTTATTTTTGGAAAATGGTGGTTCAGATTATACAAAAAAAATAACCATTTTATCCGTCATTTAAAACTTATATAGTATAAGTAGAATTTATTGTAAGTGGTCGCAAATCGATATCGCTTTACATAAATGAAAATCATTGTAACGACAATGCTTTTATAAATGACAATCTATATTTTACAATTTGTTATGATATAGTATTGTTATCATTGCCCGTTCAGTGTGCATAGTAATACAAATCGTATATTTACTTCGCCAATTACAATTGAAAAGTGGAAAATGTTAATCGATTATATTAAGTTTATCAGCTTTTAAATAGGTATACATTGGCTAAGTAAGCTAAATATCTAAGGTTGCATCGATGCACTACAGCGGACGCACTCGCGCTGTGGAAAAGGTAAAAATTAAAAACAAGACGCTCTCGGCATATCTCCTAATACCTCACGTAGACTCAGGATAGTGTACTCTCGTATACTCTCGAAAACAATTATATGGGAACACCGTTATCATTATAGCGAAATGTGTTAGCGATCCAGTATATACAGTCATCTGCGCTGCGCGTTTAACGTTACAGCTGACTGCTCAGAAGTCGGTATCCATAAACGGGATTAAATGCGCGTTACTGGGTCGAACCTTAATAATAACAAGTGTTACGTTATTATATGATTCGGGTGAATTGTTTTTTTTTAAAAAAAAAAAAATATACATTATTTGCGTAGCGATATTATAGCCCACGGAGTCGCAAAAACCGTAAATAATAATAATAATATTATTATTGTATTATTCGTTTTCGCAACGGCTTACACGTGCGCGCACGCATACACACACACACACACACAATAAATTATAGCCGTACGATCGATTCAACACCCGTCATATTCGTCACGGTAATAATTAGTTGTCGAATTATTACTAATAATATTGCATACGTGTTATTATTATTATTATTATTACGGGTGTGGTGTTCAATATAAATACGAATTAAATTATATTATTATTCAACGAACGCCTGATTGTGTAATGAAATGAGTTTTGGCGAACATAATGTTTTTCGCTGCGCGTGTGCCAGCTGACCGGGTCGAGGACAGCGGTCGCAGTGGTTTACCGCGTCGAAACGATATTACATTGTATTGAACTATTGGAAATAAACGCACATTACATACCTTTAAAAAAAAAAAAAAATGTTGTATCTAAATCCGCGTGGAATTCGTCAAATATTTGTTTATTTTTTTTTTTTCCATAAAGGAGACGATATGACCGCCGGCACTATTTATCCCGCGCGCGAATGCCTTTCTAGGCGTGCGTGGAGCGGCTCGTCCGTTTTCGTCCTTGTCACAATATTGTGTGTCGCCGTTTCACCAGTTTTCGGATCCGCAAAGTCGTGCCGATTTACTGCAGCTCGATTGATGTATTTATAAGGGTAAAACCGCTGTCCGATCGCCGTGAATGGCGGCCGTTGAATCCTGTTTCGACCCCTCTTCGCGCGGCAGTCAAACATTCACACAAGGTCCTTTCTTTAACGACGAGCAGAAAGAAAAAAAAAACCGCGTAGGCGCAGTTTGGCGTTTCCCCCCGCAGTAGTCACCCGACACAATTATTAAGCATATTAATAATAGCCGTTTATCGGTCGATCGCTTTTGGCCGGCGGATCGAAATACGACCTCGCCGCCGCCGCCGCGGGTCGGAGGAATGCGAAATTTCGCGCCGGTAAAAATAATAACGAAAAGGAGAACGAGAGGGAACCGACGGCCGACGATTTTTATCGTTTTCGAGCGCGCGATTATCGTTGCGTACACCGAGGCGGCGGCGGCGGCGGGGGCGGCGGCCGGGGACACGTCGCGGTCGTCGTCACATTGCAGTACAAAAAAAAAAAAAAAAAACGCAACAACAACGATAAATAAAAACGTACACAGCCACCGTCGCGGTTAGACGCCGTATACGAACGCGGTACGGTACGCACACGGGTACGTACCGAGCGGCACCGCGCCACCGCCGCTGATTGCGCAGATTTCGTAGTGATGTAACACGAACCGACGGACGGTTGCGGCGGCGATGCGGTTCGACACATCCCGTTTCGCAGTGTTACAAGCTCTCGTTCCCCGCCTCCGGGTCTCGGTTTAATACAATAATAATAACGATAATACACTTATTATTATGTCGTATAGGTCGTGCGCCTCGCGCACACCTATTATTGTAATAACGCATTAAAAAGCGACAGAATCCGATACACACACACACACACACGCGCGCGCGCGCGCGCGCGCGTACATACGTAACGGGGAGACGCGTATTGCGCGATGCGCTCGCATTGTCCTGCGATTCGGCCCGGGCAAAATTCGGGGAGGCTTATTTCTCTCCGCGCACAATAAATAATATTATATCGACGAACAATATAGTACAATACCGTCGGCGTCGATCGCGTCGATTATTATTACGTTGTAAGAAAGAAGTGAGCGCTCGTGGGGGGGGAGGGGGGAGGGGAAAATAATGATTTTTCAAACGGTTCCCAACGTAACAACGTTATTAAGTTTAAGTGGGTCTCTGGTTACCTGCGTATAACACATAACTACACCTATACCCACACACGCTCGCCTTTTTGTCGCCCCCTGCAAACGATTTCTATTTTCACGATTGTTGTTCCCGCGGCTATTTTTCCGCCGACAACGCGCATAATACGCGCATGTAACAACAACAATAACCGCACGATTATAATATAACACGGCAATACCCCTCGTTATTTCAGACTACCCGCTATACTATATATTATTATTATTATTGTTATTATTATTATTATTATTATGTTATAGCCGCCGCAGCGTACTGTTACCGGGCGCGCTGCAATTTTTACATTTTATTCGTCATAATAATGCGCGGTCGCCCGTCGGAAACTCGGCATTATTCGCGTACGCGACGCGACGTTTCCTCCTGCACTCCGCCGCGCGTTAAACGGGCGAAAACACGCGCGAAAAGAATGTTTTGACGGACGATTCACGCGGCCGAACAATATCGAGAGAATAGGAGAAAAACCGCGTTTGAAAACGACTGCCGCGCTGCTACAATATCGTATTATAATAATATTATTGTTGTGTACACGCGCGGTCACGCCGCGGGATAGAACGTATTTAACGAACGAAATGCGTAAGAAACTGTGTACGTAGACGATACTAACAGAAGTACAAATTTCAACAGGCCGAAATATTTTGGACCGCTTAAAACGCGGAAACCTAAGTTTGCGACATGCCAGAAATACGAACAGAACAAATGCCGGAGTCCGGATAGTAAATTAGTTTCAAATAACCACAAAAGAAGTTGCGCAAAATTAAAACGTTACTATTTTCATAGATCAGTTAGTTACGTTAATACGACGAGTTACCTGCAGCAGTTACCTGGTCTACACGTCTATTTGCACTTATTATATTGCGAAGAGTACAGGGGAAAAAACCGGAAAAGTCACTTTTTTCAAAAATGGCGATATCGGTATCAAACAATTTGTATTGATGTACTGTATTTTTTGTGCGATCGAACCGGCGAAAAATCGCTTTAGTCGAAATTAATGAGCACCAGAAGTTTAGGTCTATAGGGAAAAAAATATAAATAAGTCAACCAGACAAGTGTTGGATTATTACACGGTTATATGTTCGTGATCGATATAATAAAATATATAATATGGCATTATTGTGTTGTGATTACTACATTTCAAAGTTTAAAATTTAATTTAATTCGAACTTTTTACTTTGTAAAAAAAAATTGTTTTGCTTTGAAATTTAAAACATGTTTTTCTCAAATTGAAAAAAAAGTGACTTTTTTGTTTTTTTCCTTGTACCCTCCATATATACGTATATTGTTAGTATCCACTCGATTTCCGTTATGTGTGGTAAGTTACAACAATCTATCTTTTTCTTCTCCGGGTTACAAAACTAGCTTTTAGGATCATCTCGTCACATGTATGTGACTCTAGAGTGTCTACTCGTTCTTTATTCATTACACGGTATCCTTTGCCATATTCCAAGAATTCAAACAAATGATGTGATAAGAATATGATAAATTGGTAGCTATTATATTGTTAACTACAACAATTAAAAAAAAAAAAAAAATGGTACTGAAAGCAAATTTAATTTTTTTCTAGTCGGTTTTTGCTGAAATCCTGGAATATTTAATGCAACGATGAGTTATTCACTGCTGTGTGAACTGGTATTTTATGTAAATGTATATTGGAGACGTTTATTGTAAAAATTAAATACGACAGGAAGTAGTAGTAGTATAATGTTCTTTAATGTATGTAAATAACTGATTTTATAAAACAGAAGGTGTAGACAATTTACATTTAGAATACAAATATTTGAATTTCGAAAAAATTTCCGTTTAAAAGTCATACTGTATCAATTATCTGGTGATAACACTGTTTGCCATCTTAGTAAACGGCATCCAGCTTCATTCATATCATAGTCAGCTATCTATAGTTTGTTTATAAATCTGTACCCGTCCCTCTTGAAAAACCGATAAGGTATGGGGATATGCTTTTGTTACCTATGTCTTTCCTGCCCGGATACTCATTTCTATTTTCTTCGACTATACCTCTAATGCTGGGTCGCATAAACGTACATTAGCGATTTACAGAGCCTTTAACACACTATTGGCCCGTTAAAAAAAATTGAGTGTTGCTTGAACGCTCGTTAGCGTTAACGGGTCTGTAATTTTTTGGCTATAGTACTGGACCTGTACTTGTACATTTTGTGTCTGTAACTTGTACAGATTTTTTAATACATTGTTATAAAAATTATTATAATTCCTTTCTAAAACTATTCTATTTTCAGTTTCTGGATCATTAATATTGTACAGCTTGGTTATTGCCTCCCAAGACTGGTTTTTTTTTTGACATTAACGAAATCAGTCTAAATGCATTTTTTCCTTGCCTAGCGTATTGTAATTTATAATTAAGTTAACCTATCAAACAAATACCTTAATAATTTCAATTGTGTCCTTATGCGGAATTATTTCGTTTCTTGTCTCGTTCAGTAAAGTTTTACTGCCTTACCCTTTTGGCGCCATCGTCAAAGATCAAACACATATTATAATATAAATATCGTGGTTCGAATATTTATTTGTTGTTTAATTATTGACACTCGATAATGTAATCAGTAAAATCATTGTGATCAAATAAAATGCGGCAGGCATCCGGTGACCGCGGTTATCAATAAAATACAAATCTTTTGTGCAACTGCGATTAATTGTTTTTTTTTTTTTTTTTCACACGCCATTAAAACGTTACAGGCTCGTCAGTAACGTTACAGACCGATCTTTATGATAACATGCAGCCCGCGGTACGTATAATACGTACGCCGTCAAATTATTGTATAGTAGCTGTGTTGTTATTATGGTAACGACGCCGGGGAACCGACGAAAAATAACACCGATGACGATAATGTTCTCGTGATACGTACATAGTATTACGCGCGCATAACATACGCCACAACAATACGTCCGACGTGCAGTTGGGTACTATTATTATTATAAATCGCGCGCGCGCGCGCGAGCAAACCGTAATGATAAATATCCCGTTCTCGGCAGGCAATACGGGGCTTCCGTATAGCGTGGCGTACGCACGTTATGATAATATTATTATCCGTTATTAACATTCATCGCCATCGTAAAAATAATATAAATAATATTGCGCTCGCGTTATTATTTTACAAAATATCGTACCTACCCCATTCCGGCCCGTTTCCCTCGAGGAGTTTGTGCGTTGTATACGTACGTATGTACGGGGTTTTTTTTAATTAATTAAACCGCGAGCGGATAAACCGGGAGCTTAACGCTCTGCCCGCCTCCGTTCTTCCCGTACAACACAATAATATTATTACGCGCACGCACACGTTGCTTGTATGATATCGCGGCCACGGCGGTACCGCACGGGGCAAAAGCCAAAATCCTATACGGCGAAATACGGTGCCCGCGCCGCCGGCGGCCCGAAAGGTTTCCCGGGCAAAAAGAAGCTTTTGTATTATTATTATTATTATTATTATTATTATTATATAATATATAAGAGTATAAAGCCTTTTATATACACGTCGCGTATAGATGCGGACGGGCCGTCGCCGCCGCCGCAAAAACCACGTCGATGATTAATTTTTCGCGGCGGCGCGCGCGCGCTCTCCACAAAGAGGGGTTAAGCCGATTTCGCCGAGCGAAAAAAAAAATAATAATAAATAATAATAATAATAAAACCCCGGCGATGCTGCGCGCACAACATCTTCATCGCCGTCGCGCATTATTCGTATATTATCCCGTCCGACACGCGGTCGTATTATAATATTATGTAACGTGTACAGCAGCCGCAGTCCTTTGTACGGTATTATCAGGCACTACGCGCAGACTACACGGTACATGTGCACGCGCACGATATTGTCGCGTACGAGTCGACCCGAGCGCGCGTTACTACGCCGTACAATTCGCGTAAAGGGTGACATTTTTTTTTTTTCAATCTCGAATAAAATTGTTTTCGGTCTTTTTCGGTCTTTTTCACCGCGCGTATTACAACAATCGTTTAATCGTTTACGATCCGATCACACGATATTACGTTATGTCCGGTTTTGATTTTTCCCATTCGTATTCTGTGTACAATAATATATTATTGTATATTGTACACTGTTCGTACACTGCTAATTTCCACACCCGCAAAATTATTATTTATTAATATCTATCCGATTGATGGAGTGGAGGAGGGGGAAAGGGGGGTTACACAACTGTTGCCTATAATTTTTGTCAAAATCACAATTGAATCTGTGTCGAATTTTCTAATCATTTCTAAAACATAATTATGTCCAGACTTACTGTGAACGGGAAAAATATATTGTTACATATTCGACATTGTATCCAATAATATTACCGGTATTTACGAACGATACGGTTTAGATTTTTAATACCAGTTTCAAGCCCTGGTTACAGTGTATAATATCTATAGGCGCAACTAGAGCTCAAACACTCGGGGTGCTAAAAATTATGTAAAGGACACGAGCTATGCCCCCACCACCTCCAAATACCATATTTCAATTTTATAATTACTATAACCATTTTTAATTCTCGTTCTTATTATTTTTCTATTACTATACCGGAATACTTTTTCAGTATTTCTGAAAAAGTGATTTTATAGACAACATCTCTTTCAATATTTAACATTGATAAATCTGCAAAACGCTGTTGCTCCATACTTGCCCTTAGCCAGTTTTTTAGACGACCTATTGACAAGAAGCTTCCCTCACGCGCAGAAGAACTCACCGGAAATGTAACTGACTGCAGAATTTATTATCTATCTGACTGCAACGATATTGTCGATGATACGTACCTAATATTTGATATAACTAATCATTATAAACAATTTGTGTTTCTGCTACAAATGTCAAATAAAAAAAAAGGTCATACGTAAAACAAAGAACATTATTTTTAGATTCTGAATGAAGCGAAGAAGCTTATGGTTTTACAAAGATGTTTTTTTTTCTTTTTTTTTTTTTCAGTAGACAACTTTTCTACCAGAGATCTTGCTTCAATTTTTAAGTGAAGCAACTTTTCTGAAAGGAAATCGGTGTGGAGAGATACTTTGAAGAGGTTATTTTTTTGGTTTTCTGAAGAGTATTTTTAAAAAAATGTGAAAAACCAAAAAAAAAAAAAAAAAACAGAATAACTGCAAAAACGTAGGAAAAACGAGAAAATCGGTACATTAAAAAATTATAATTAAAGAAAATATATAATGCCTATTTAATTATTTTACCATAATATGACATAGGTCATTGTTGACAAAGCATCACTTTCAACTGAACTTCGCTCAGAATTGTTTCTTTGTCAGCAATGGTTTATCGTTGCTTACAGATATACATTAAATTCTTGTCTGTATCTTACCTCCCTAACTTTCCACCTACAACAGTGGTTGCACTCACATTCTAAGTATGTCCGTCTTTTTATATACGGTTGAAGCTCAAATTTTTATGAAAATCTATCAATCGTAAAATCATACAATTGTATACGGATATTATTTGAGGTATTTACCTTACCTCGCTGTAAACACGTTTCGGTTGCACTATCAGAACCAAAAGTAACAAAAATTGTAGGTATGCTTACTGATTAATAATATTTATTTATTTGAACGATAATGAATATCGCAAAACCACGCGCTGGCTAATAATGTCAACAATAATATTAATTTTATTTATTGTACGCGTATTTAATCGAATCGTAGTAAATTATGTTTCTTAAATTTGTTTTATTCACAGTTGTTTTTAAATTTTTATTTTTCTAAATTGTTTTATTATCATTCCTTTAAACTTTTTCAATAGTTTATTAAGTTTTCTTCATCGGTATAATAGTGTTTTTAGTAATAATAGTAATATTTTCGTAAATCTTGTTTTTCCTTTATGGTTTTTTCTCGGTTTATTTGCACGCGAACTCTCCGAGCCAAGACTGCTGGTAGCTGTGGATGACTTCAAGGAACGAAGATCGGGATTCGGTGATCGTATTATATTATGAATTTCAGGTAAGGTTAGGTTAGACGACTCAGTGGATTAGGCCTACTTGGGGACACCACTATAAAAAAAACGCGCCTCGTGCAAAACCTCATGCGCTTTTCGAAAAACGTCACGGAATAATATTCCATTGGCGTTTGTCGATAGCAAAGGTGGTGCGGAAAATTGCACACGGATTTTATCCGTATCTTTATTGTAATTATTCGATAGTATTCGATATTTTAGGCATTATATTTTTTTTTTTAATAATATTTGTTTAATATTGTACCGATTTTCCTACGTTTATCCCGGTTGTCCGATGTTTTTTCCCGGTTTTTCACATTTTATGAGAAAATCGAAAAACCTTTTTTTAGTGTCTCCTCAACCATGTAAGGTTTAAGAAGTAAGGATGAACATTTGAAAATATTTTCAAAATAACAAGGCTTAAACAATTCCACAACGATCGAAATAAAATATACAGACATAAAATGTATGTTATGTGTATAAAATCATCCGGAAAAATCGTTGAATTGTGACAAAAAAAAAGCTCACTACGAAATAACTTAAATAAATAAAACACTTTTTATCGAAAATTATTCATATAAGAAAAAGAACTGAATAATGAGATAATTATATTATTATAACATATATTTTTTACTACAGATTTGTATATTAATAATACGTGCGACGGTAATACGTTTTGTTTAATCAGACGCAATTAATCGATGGAGTATTTTGAGTGTTGAAACACCCTCCCCTCCACCATAATATTTAAGCTAAATTATATTTTATACTAAATGCTTTGGGTTCTTATAAAACGTCTAGTCGGATGGGACACTATATAATTTATTATAATGTGATTTTATGATTCCACGGGGGAATGCGAGAAAGGGCTTCTCTGGAAGAGGGCCTCGCACAAGTTGCGTATAAAATTGAAAACCCCCCCGAAAAAGTCACCGGTTCAAGTCTGTGCTTTGAAAACCTACATTTTTTTTTATCATTTATATTTTTGTTTTATACGCACAAAATGTATACACACTCGTATCTAAAATGAAAATAAATTCACGTAAATTATGAACATCGGGCTATTTATTATTGTACAATATAATAATACTCCTGCAGTTTTCTCTTTTTCTCTCGACGCATAATATTATGAAAACAAATTTGAAATACATGATAATATTATAATGTATACACGGGACAATAATTATAAATTCAAATACGCGAGTCTTTCACGTTCGGTTTAAGCTTATATCTATATATGTATAGCTATTATCTATAACGTATACAGGCATACCTATACGCGATATTAGATCCTCGTAAAGATTGTCTTTGAAGCGCACACACTGCAATACCCGTGCGACTTACCATTATATATTATTATATATAGGTGTATAGGCATATATCTATACGATATTATTTTATTATATAAATAAATCCCCAGGTGTACGCGCGCGCTGCTATTATACGCCAGTTAGACGCGCGGTTTAACGTTATATATGGCAAAGTGTATTACGGTTTTGGAGAAGTTTTCGCCGAATGCAATCAAGTCCGCGCGGAAAGTTTCGCGTTCATCCGGTCCCCGGGGACACGGCATTATACCGACGACTATATACGAGAGAGTAACTGAATATAATATACGGGGATAGCTGCTGTTTCTGCAGCGTCAGCCCGTGACGATTTCCAAAGTTATTAGATTTATAAAACCGGTAAGATATTTTTCAATATTTCTCTATGGAAATCCTGTGTATACCGCGTGTACGTCGTGTATATAATACTATTTACTTATAGGATGTACCTCGTGTTCCTTATTGGACGTGACCCGGTGATGCGCGCGATATACGTATAGTATATATAGTGTACACAGCTATTCGTGTAGACACTTTTATTGTGTACATGTACCCATATATTATACAATAGCGTTTCCGGTCAAATATACAGTCGTTGAAAGCGCATCGTGATTCGTATAATTGTGTAACCGACGCAATACCTGTATAATAATTAGGGCCTGGTTTTTAAATGCACTAAAGAAAATTGGTTTTTTTTTCTTAAAAAAAAAAAAAAGCTAAAAAAAGTATTTAAAAAACGTATTTTACCGTGAAAATGTGCTTAAAAAAATGACATATACACATTTTTTGCATTTATTGTTTTATTGAGTAATTTATAATATTTGTATTTTATTAAAAAAAAAAACCAGAAAATTGAATAATTTGACTTGTGATTAGCGACGATAGTATTGACTGATTGACAGAAAAACATCTGTAATATTTTGAATTAGTTAAATTTAAATTATTAAGTCGTATTGTAGATTAAAGATGTAAATTGTAAATATGTTATTGTTGCAGTATATTATTATTAAAGAGCGGATGTTTATGCATTTCTCATATTTTTTTATAACATTTAAATTAATGCAGAGTAGGATAGAAATTTGTTTCATCACTCAAAGAATTCAAATCACCAATTTAATTTTGCATATTTTTGCATATTTGTTCGATTTTTATTTCCTTGATCATATTTTTATATTCATCATGCTTTTAACTTCAGTTTATGCTTCAGTGCATATTTGAGGTTTTTCGTAATATATAACGTAGGTACAACGATTATTTTTATCAAAACTTGAAAATCCTGCGATAGTACTTCTCGATACAATATGAATTGTAGTGATAAATTTTATATCAATTTTTTCAGCTGCGTATTATGTTCCACGTTTCGTTCGTTTCGTTTTCATCTGAAGTGAGTTTCTATATTATATAAAGCTTTATAGCTATTTAGTTCTAAATGCCGAAACTTCCAAACCGTCGCGATTACGTATTTTTGTTTCTGAATTAATTAAAATTTGTATTACCGATAGAATTGTTTTATACTGTACATTGAGTAATAATTCAGTAAATGTTGATCGACATTTCTTTAGTGTTTCAGCATTATAATACAAATAAACATATCAAAAATTTCAAAGATAAATCTCTGTCAACAATAATTTGATTGGTGCATATTTTAAATAAATTCTAAGTATATTTTTATACTTTATAGTGCATAATTGCATGCATAGTTATTAATTTTGTTGAGCATAAACATCCGCTCTCTAATTATTATTTTTATTATTATTAATCGACAGTGGTCGTATATGTACAAATACTTCATTATACTCTTATATTGTACAAATAAGGAATAAAACGGAACAAATGCTAAAAAATGCTCTAAAAATAAAATAAAAAAACATTGAAAAAGGCAAAATAAACGTTTCACTGTTGAAGTTTCTGACTGAAATCAAATTATGCACTTGGAAAACATTGTATAATATCACTAAAAAAAAAGATGCATTTTACATTGAAATCCGGGTCCTAATAATAATAATATAATAATATAACGATGCGTGTAGTAAAACGATCCGTCGTCTCAAACGCGAACATTACCGTCTAAAAACAGTGAACGGTTTCGGTATTAAAGTACAAATGTCAACGACTCTACAGATAAACGTGCAATGGAGACCCGTAAGGACTCATCTACAATTATCTTATATTATAAAAAAAATAGGCATTTTGTAACACAAATATGCGGTCTTTAAAATGTTAAGAGAGCGTTTAAAGATTGAATTATCGACGTATTATATCAAAAATTCTTCTTTGAAAACAGTAGTAAATGTTGATAGTTTTTAATTTGATGAAATAATTTTTGTTAAAACAGACTTTTGCTACAATTACCCGTTAGACAGGCAAATGTTACTGATTGGTACCCTATTAAAATTATGCGTTTAAAATCTATATTTTATATTTTTTTTTTTTATTTTTTAGTATTGGCCGAATTAGGACAAATATATTGTGTACACATGCAGGTACTATATAATAGATTTAAATCTTTAAAATAATTACTAATACCCATAACTGATGCTTAAAATCCACAAGTTATTGCTATATATAGTTAACGATAGTTTTCTGTTTCTGATAATATAGTATAATATATTATTAAAATACGCCTCCTGTACTTTTAGTTTTAAAAATATTTGCCTGACCGCTTAGGAATAATGCTGACGAGCTCAAGAAGGCCCAGAAAATATTATCAATACGACCATGCAGTATTATTGACTATTGTAAACGGTTTTGTGAATGAAAGTATTATACGCACGTACACACACGCACGGCGTGTAAGTATTTATAGTATTTCTTCCATTGCAGACGAATCGTATTATAACACAATGCCGTGATCATAAAAGTACCTGTACAATAATACGGGTTTCCGAGTAATTTTGTAAATATAATATTAGGCCAAAGAATACGCTGCTGCAGGAGCGTAGTAAAGAGGCGGACATAACCGGCAGCGATGAAGTCCCGTGCCAACGTTTAAACAAAATCGGGAGAGTATATACGGGTACAGTATTATTATTATTTTTGTGTGGGTACACACCACACACGCGGACAAATAAATGCCGAGAGGATTACGTCGCGGACGTTCGCCAACTGTATATTGTATGAATGAAATACGAGTTTTTCTAAATATTAAGAATTTTCTCTCTTCCGAACACTCACACACACACACACACACACACACACACACACACACACTGCAGTACGCCTTCCGCCGACGACGTGTTAATCGAACAGCACTTTAAAACGTTTGTATTATACTCGTATATTATTTTTTTTTTCGGACACCGCGTATCTCTCTCGAAAAACCATTTACAACAACAACAACGACGGCGACGTTTTCTGCGCCGTCGGGACGAGGATTAACGACTACTGTTTGGCCTCTCGAGTCCGTCGTATACATACACAGTGACTCTTTTATAAATCGTTCGCGAAGCAACACGTCAATAGGTGACAGGTTGTGTGTGTATAGCAACGAGGTTAGGATAGGATCCGGAGAGGACGCGCGTTATTTTGTTTGGCCGCGAGATTTTCGATGAATAAAATAAAAATAACCGGTAGCCGCGAGCGGTCCGTCGACGCCAATTAATTCAGAAAAATACTCGAGGGAGGCGTAAATCGGCACACGGGCATATTTACCTGTACACGATTATCGGGATCGGAGGCGTGAGGGTAAAGCAAATATTGTTTGGATTTCCTGTACATAACAATATAATATTATATTACTCGAGCTATCAACAACCGAATCAAAAAAAAAAATAAATAAATAAATAAATACTGAAATCGATAAAACCAAATTTAATTAATTAATAATGTTACATTATATGTTACGGTTAATGTTGTAAAATCGGTTAATGTCGATATATTTATACCGTTTGGACATAATAAACGATTTTGTGCTGTTAGTTTTAATACTAGAATGTATGAGCCTATTACCAAACTTAAAGGTAAGAACAATGTCTGGTTTTGTACGTCGGTTTTTTCCCCGTTGTTTTAATTTTAAAGTGAGTTACAAACATGTGAAATATTATAATATGAAAATCGTCGAATCTGGATTAAAAATTTAAATACCGAGAAAAAACCTACGTACAAACACAAACAACATGCTTACCATTAAGTTAGTTAATAGGCCACTACACTTCAATACTAAAACGAACAGTACAAAATATGTTAAAGTGTAATTATAACGACATTTACCGATTTTACAACATTCACCGTAACACAGGTAAATATATACGAGGGCTAATCAAAAAGTATCAAGACTGATAGTATCATTCGGAAAAGGAGCA
>CABPRJ010000074.1:0-118647 GCA_902439185.1 Cinara cedri
CATGTATAGTATAAAATAGTTTGCATACATGTTAGTCACTAAAAAATAAAAAAATAATAAAGAAAGTTTAAAAAAATTTAATAATTTGAAACGGAATATTTTATATGAGATATTTNCAGAGATATATATTTAATAAATAATAAATAATTATATTAAAACATTTCATTTTTTATTCGTTAAAATTACAGTTTATCATTTTTGTTATATTGGCGATAAACAGTGGACTATCGACAGACAACAGTGCATTATTTGAAACGCAGTGTACAAAACCTGTTGATAGATCCGGGAGGGAATAAATGGATAGTGTTGCGGCGTGGAGATGCGCAGTAGCGCTTCGATTAGTTCGGAGAGCGGACCGTTCTCTCTTGGGACAGACTATAGTATACATATTTTATATGGATAAATGTATGATAATAATTAACATGACTAAAAATTAAAAACAACTGCACTACCTTTTTTCGACAAAACCGAAATTACTAAGGAACTTCAAACAAATCTATAAAAAAAAACTCATAGGGGAAAATTATATCTTCACCCCCCCCCTCCCTTGATCACTCGCCTATAAGTTACTAAAAACTATTGTATATTATAATTTCTGATGATAATCAAGTTTTTGATTTAAAAGTTACTTTAATTTTTTATGAAATTTATTATATTAGTAACAAAATAAGATATCAATAAAATTAAATTTTACTATCCTGTGTTCAATTTTTAGATCCCTGCCTCCTCATAGGTTGCCATTGTTTATCATATATACTTATATTTTCTTAATACTAAATAGATAAGTAATAATAATAACATATAAATATATTTTTATAATTATATACTTATATCAATCTAGAAATTATTTTAAATCTGTGAATCTGGTGTATTGTTGTATTCTATCTGGTGCTTTAAAAAATACTATACTTTACTATATTTAAAACAACTATTTTTTTTTGGATGGTGGGAAGTGTAATCCCTTTACCTCTTATAAATATATACTGGCTAACTCTACTATTCTCTAGTGCAGTGGTTCTTAACCTTTTTCGAATGATGGAACACTTAACATTTTATGCGGTTTTCGCGGAACACAGCCGTAAAATTAAACAGTATTTATATACATTTTTGAATTTTTTAGTATATTTAATAATGCATGTATAGTATAAAATAGTTTGCATACATGTTAGTCACTAAAAAATAACAAAATAATAAAGAAAGTTTAAAAAAATTTAATAATTTGAAACTGAATATTTTATATGAGATATTTGAGCCTGATGATTTTTACAGATATTTTCAATATCCAATCATATGTAGAATATTGCTACTCTCATTTCCTTTTCTATATTTGTAGCCATTCTTTGTCTTGATATTCGTTAATTTTAAAAATCCAAGCTCACATAAATAAAATGTTGAAAATTGTAATAAAATTTTAATTGCTCTTTCAGAAATTATTTTAAATTCGGTTTGAATGGAAATCAAAAATTCTTCTATTGTTATTTTGGAGAATTTTATTTTGAGAGTTTTATCTGTTGTTAGCATTATGAATTCTTCCTCTTCTATATATGTAAATAATGTTTATATATATATATTCTATACTTCATACAGTTATGCAAGTTTTATACTTATGTGTTTTGTAAGTCCATAAAAGTCAAAATGTTAAGACAATGAAACTAAAAATTTAGTTTAATTTATAGATTTTTTTTCACTGATTTTAAAATTTTGATGGAACACTTAAACTAAGTCTGCGGAACACCGGTTAAGAACCACTGCTCTAGTGTATCTATGTATCAATATATTTTTCATCATAACATATCAATCAAACATGTTTTTGAACTACTTAATTATAGATATATAATAAAAATGAAGTTTTGCAAGCCAAATTGAATGTTCTTAATAATACCAACATGATAGACTATGTTATTGAGAATTACAAAAAGTTGAATCCCAACAAAGAAGTACCTATGGTAATAATATAATTTTCATATAAAACCAAGAAGGTTTTATAATATAGTATGATAATTTTCAGGAAATGAAAACTAAGAGAGAAGAAATTTTATCACAAATCCATCAACTTCGTGGTGAATTGAATATTAATATGGATTTTCTTGGAGATGATAAAGTTATGAAAATAATGGAATCAATGAAGAGTTCTAAAACTTTAATAAATTATATGACTGAAGTATTTGATGTAAGTACTATTAGTATAATGTAATTACAGTCAAATTTCCTCTAAAAGATGGTTACTTCTAAGTAATGGTAATTTTTTTTGGTTCAGTCAAGTGTTATGCCTTTAAAAGACACCTTTAAAGGACAATTACCTCTTAGTGTTCATTATTTCTGGTCCATTTGGTGACCATTATATGGAAGTTTTATTGTATTTTTAAAATTGTTTAACTAGTTGTTATTCTATTTATACTTACATTTTTATTTAATATTAGATATTTTTAATTTTTAAAAAATATTGATTTAATAGATAATTCAAATTAATTTAGTCAATGAATTCTATGTTATAATCTAAATGAGTAACCTAACTAAATAAATCATCATTATTATTTAAAAGTTAATAAATAAAATACAAAAATAATAAAATAAGGAACAAATGTATTTTATCATGTCATTCATAATTGTCAACATTTTTTTTTTGAAAAGATGTATTTTTCAATGCTGATTTTGAAAATGTTTGAATTTTTTATGGAAACATTATTTAAGAAGTTATGACAGAAAAAATTCAAAACTTTCAAAAACAAAATTTGGATAATATGGGTGCTTAATGCTGAAGATGAAGGAGCATTCAGAATTTTTTGGAAACTATTTTAGAAGTTTACAGGATTTGAAGACTATATATGGGGAGAAATAATTGTAGCTTTGGGGGTAGGTTCATTATGCCCGGTGGTATGATTCCTTGAGTGCAACTTTCATGACTAAATTATGTAAACTTTCTGATTATGTTAGGTAAGAGTTAGAGATGGATAAGGCTGGTCTAAACTTTATTTCCAATTGAATGCAGTAAGGCTGATAGTGTCCTAAATGTAAACCAAAACCTCCCCACGCTTAACCTTAATTCTTTAATAATTATTAACAAATAAAATTAAACATTTTTAGTATCAGCATCAAAAACAAAATTGTTTGAAAATTGTGAGTGACTTAGTAAAGTGCATTTTAGTCTAAAATAAATATTAATTGCTAGATTAGGTAGTAGGTTAAATAAAGTTAGACTAGTAAGTCAAATATATTTTTATTTGTTTTAGTTTAAAATAGAAATGATGGATGATATGTACAAATATGCAAAGTGTCAATATGATTGTGGAAATTATGCTGGTACTACAAGTTATTTGTACTTTTATTTATTAGTTATGCCACCTACTGATAAAGTAAGTTTATAAATGTCTGAAATAAAGTTTAATGAAAACATTTAATCTATATTAAATATATTTCAATGTTATTACATAGAATTATTTGAATGCTCTTTGGGGAAAATTGGCATCTGAAATTCTTATTCAAAACTGGGATACTGCTCTCATAGACTTAAATAGACTGCAAGAATTTATTGATAACAATATAAAAAATTCTCCAATATATTTGCTTCACCAACGTACATGGTTGATTCATTGGAGTCTGTTCATATTTTTCAATCACGAGAATGGACATAATCTTATTGTTAATTTGTTTCTGTACAAGCCAAAGTAATACCCAACTACAAATTACCTAACTTTTTTTTTTTAAAAAAAGTCCTGATTTGATTTGTGACATAATATTGTTAATTTATTAATATATTTGTATTATTAGATATTTAAATGCCATTCAAACTATATGTCCGCACATTCTTCGTTATTTGGCCGCTGCTATAATCATTAATCGTTCAAAACCAGCAATGAAAGATCTTATAAAAGTTATTCAACAAGTGAGTACATAACTAATACTAAAAATTGTATTATTTGGTTTTTAATTATTGATAAAAATGATGATTTATATTTTATAATGATTACTGATTAAAATGAGAATTATTAATTTAAAAGTTTTTTTGTAATATACCCATTGTGTTTAGGAATCATATGCTTACCATGACCCAATAACAGAATTTCTTGAAAACTTATTTATTCAGTTTGATTTTGAAGGAGCCAGAGACAAATTATATGAATGTCAAAACATTATTCTAAATGACTTTTTTTTGACTACATACATAGGCGATTTTGTAGAAAATGCTCGCTTGATGATTTTTGAAACTTTTTGTCGTATTCATCAGTGTATAAGTATAAGGTGTGAATATTAATAGAATAATAAACAGTGCAGTTGTGATAATCTTACCTATTGTCTGTTAGATAAGGTACTTTATGGATGTTTAAAAATTAAAAAAATCATTTTTTTGGTTTTTTTAATAACTATATTGTTGTATTATGTACTGCTCTTTTTATTACAACACCAATTATTACTCCCAATATTTTATTATAAAATATTATTTTTATTATAATTTAATATATATTATATTGTTTTGTACCTCATGAGATATAATTTATCTATCTAATGGCTAATGATTAGATTCATTTCTGTTGATATATCATGTTTCAATTTTTATAATTAAATTTGTAATTTTATCACTTAGTTTAAATAAATATTTTTGACAATAAAAAAAAAAAGAAAGGAAAATTAATAATTATTATAATATTCATTGTATGAGAGACTAGGAATAATGTAAGATACAAAAGAAATTTATTGATTAGCTAGGGTTACAAAAATACTGGGATTTGTATAATGTATGGTGTATAATAAGTGAGAATAAAAGGGTGTTAATATTGATATTGATGTTAAAAGATATGAAAGCAGTACTTTGAGAAATGACTGAATGAGTATCAATATCCAAGTGAGATATAATTAGTGTTTTATGGTATGAAGATCTTGTAGAATTAGATTGTGGTTGGCTATAACAGCAATGAAAAAGAAAATAGTGGTAGGTCCAGATCTTACAAGTAATAAATGTAAGAGGAGTTAAACATAGGTGACTCAACAAATTTTTTGAATAGAGTATTAGCAGAAAAAAAAGTGCCAGATGAGTAGAGGAAGAGTATTATAATATCCGTGTTGAAAGGGAATGGAGATATACAAGAGTGTGATAATTATAGAGAAATGATACTGATTTGTCATAGTATGCAAATTCGGGAAAAAATATTATATATAAAAGAGAATTAGAATTGAATCATCAATATCTAAGAACCAGATTGGTTTTATGCTAGGTTTGAACAGGTGTTTTGTGTGAGATAAAATGTAGAAAAGCTCAGAGAGAAGAAAAAACACCTATAAATAGCTTTTATAGATTTAGAGATGGCATATGACAGAGTGCAGAGAGAGAGATTCTGATGCAGGTTTAAAAGAAAAAAAGAGTTTTCAGGAGTTTGATGTTTAGAGGATATCCATGAATATTAAAATAGGAGTTCTGTTGTAATGGATGAAGCTACATAGGAAATACTGTAGTGCTTTGCAGATGAAATAGTTTTTATAAGAGAAAATCTGAAAAAATTAACAAAAGGCTTGAGGAATGGAGAGTAGAACTAGGGATCAAGTAATAGTATTAAGTGTGGTTGGATCAAGTGTAGAGAAGTGTTAAAAATTTATGTGACAAGAGAATTCCAATGAGACTTAAAGGTAGGTTCTATTGAAGAGGGATAAAAAATAGAACAGATAATGAATGTAACAGAGATGATAATGATTAGGTGGATGAGTGGAATGATGAGAGAATATAAGATAAGAAATGAGTACATAAGAAGTTTAGTAGCATAGATGAGTTTGATAGTAGACAAAATGAGAGAAAATAAACTGAAATAGTATGGACATGTCTTGAAAAGAGAGGAATCAGAAGTGGTCTAAATTATAATTAAAATGGACTTAGGATGAAAGAAGAAGACTGAAAATATGGGGTTGGATATGATTAAGAATCATATGAGGATGGTAGGTTTATGCTAGGACAATGTGGAAATTAGATTGATGGTGGATTTAGCTCAACCTAGGGTTAGAATATCCAACCCTAATTTTTTGGAATGGAGTTGCAGGAGAGTAAGTAGAAATTAAAATTAATAGTTCAATATTGTAGAAAAAACAAACAATACAAAAATCCATTCAATAATTTATTATTAATTTTAAACCGCTATTTATTTTATATCATTTTGGTAGACAAATAAATATATAAATTTCTAACTAAAAAATAAAATTGCAACATTCATTTTTTAGTACATTAGATATCAATGTCAAAAGGGTATAGATTATAACAACTGAACTTAGTGTACTGTTCATTTATAATAACTACTACATCAATTTGCTTTATATTTTTTAACTAGCATGTTGGCTAAGAACCTCAATATGAATTTAGAAGATGCTGAATGCTGGATTGTAAACCTTATAAGAAATACTAAATTAGATGCTAAAGTGGATTCAGAGGTGGGTCTTGTTATCATGGAAACTCAATCATCACCATACGAACAAATCATTGATCAAATAGATAAGTTATCCATAAGATCACAAGCTCTAACAAATTTGGTTGAAAGGAATTTGATTGATAGAGTTTAATAAAGGTTAAGTATACTTATCTATGAAATTTAATGTTTTATTCCTCTTATGTAAACATTATTTGTTTACATTTCGGATAGTTTCTAGTGTCATTTGTGTTTTGTACATTACATATATTATTTTTTGAAATCCCTTTTATATTTTATAAGTAATTGAGGAATATTTACACAATACATAATATAATTGTAGACATTGTGTTTCATACCAATCTACTGGTATATTATTTTATAGTATTCTTAAAACATTTTTTGCTTCAAGATATTTATATAATTTAGAATAAGTTTTAACTTAATTATTTAGTACACTTATATGATGGCATAAAAAACAATTGAAATTAAATTTAATAAAAGCTGAATATTAATTATACAATTATAATGCTCATAGATATGAAACCAATTTCATTTTGTAAACTGGTTTATTTTGTAACTTTGATTTCTTGTTAAAGTTGAATCAAAAAAATTCTTTACCAATTATTTTTAATGTCAGGATTTACATGGAATACAGGATGTTCCATAATGATATACCCAATATAATATCTTCAAAGATAATAATTATCATAAAATTCTGTTTTTTTTTTGTATTAGTTGGATAGGACTACAAATATTTATATTGCAATTAATTTTTGATGTTTTGGTGAAAAAAAAAAAAGAGTATATTGTTATTATTTTTGAAAAACTTGAAGATTTACTATATTACTCAATATATCAAAATAATCAAATATTTAAACAAACAACATTTTAAACTTTTAATCATTTTACAAATTAACATCAAAAATGTCCTGAACTACATGAACATTTCTATAGAGAAATGTAAAACTGAGATAGTACAAGATAAGCTTATTAAAAACACTTTACAACCATAACTGAAATCTAGTGAATGTTAATAATCAAAAGAATATCATATAGTTGAAGCATTGCACATAAACAACATTAAATGTATGTACACAATATTGTAGCAGTATTCTCACAGTTCTGACATTTTATCTGGCTCTTTTAATAAGGATTTAGTAGAGCAACTCAAAATTATATAAAACAGAAATAATAGAAATTCAAATCTGGTTAATTATGTGCAGTGTTTATTAGATGTCAACAACAAATTGGATTGTTTACTATGCTATTTATTATATGAAAATAATGAAATATTTAAACAAACAAAATTTTTGACTTAAATATTTTATAAATCTGCATCAAAAATTTCCTGAGTACTTATCATTATTTATTGAAGAAATGCACAGAAAAAAATTGTGTGGTTCAAAGAAATTATTTAAATTAATTGAAAACAGTAATGTTTTTGAAAACTACTACGAACAACATTTAGCCAAGAGGTTGTTGAGCAAGTGTTTAAATAATGATATTGCAAAAATTATGATCTCAAATTTAAAAACCGAATTTGGAGGTCAGTTTACCATCAAATTTTAAGCTATGATCAAAGACATTGCATAATCCTACACCATTATGGATTCATTTAAAACAAACTTGACTACATCACAATCATTAAATTGCACTAACATTAATTTATTGGTTTGTGTGCTAACCACTGCTTTTGGGAAATTAACAGTCTCATCTACAAAATATAATGCGCCCAGTACAGCATATTTGACTTATGAAGAATTTTAAACTTTTTTGTTAAGTAAAAATTATGGACGCCAAATTCCAATACAGCCACAACTTGGTTCAGCAGAAATAATTTTCAATAAAAATTATATGAATACTAAATCAGTGCCTGTACATAAAAATCTCTTGCAAGTATCACCTATCAAATGGCAATATTGATGCTGTCTAACAGTTTTAAAAAAATCACAATAGAAACTATAATGAAAAAGACTGAAGTAAATGAAAATGATCTGACTAGAGAATTACAATCATTAGCAACAGAAAACTGGACTGGTTTTGAATTAAACATTAATCATCAGGGATATTACAGACAAAATAGAAGAGGCAGATTAATATAAAAATTGAATGAAGGAATACAAAGAAACAAAAGTTTTAAAAATTGGTAGTTTTATATAGAAATAATTTATTTTAATTGGAGAGAATATTTTTTAAATGGGTTATTATTTGATATGGAAATGTTAAGAAATATAAATTATTAGGTTATTATTTATTATCTAAAACTTATTGAAATTGAATATTATTTTTAAAATCGGTTTATAAATTTAAAAGATTATTGTAATTGTTTTTCTTTATTTCATTGCATTTATGTAATTCTTCTAAAACTAAATTTTATTTATATATAAATTTTTTATTTATACATTTATTCAAGAATATTTACCATTTTAATAGTTTTGTTTTCATTTTATTATAATTGTTGAAAATACTTTTTTATTTTCATTAATTCATGATTTTTAATACATTTTTAAAGTTTAGAGAAAAGATATGTACAGTCAATTAACCGTAATAATAATAATCAATTAAAATATACGATTATAGCCTGCTACATNATTGTTTGCTATGCTATTTATTATATGAAAATAATGAAATATTTAAACAAACAAAATTATTAACTTAAATATTTTATAAATCTGCATCAAAAATTTCCTGAGTACTTATCATTATTTATTGAAGAAATGCACAGAAAAAAATTGTGTGGTTCAAAGAAATTATTTAAATTAATTGAAAACAGTAATGTTTTTGAAAACTACTACGAACAACATTTAGCCAAGAGGTTGTTGAGCAAGTGTTTAAATAATGATATTGCAAAAATTATGATCTCAAATTTAAAAACCGAATTTGGAGGTCAGTTTACCATCAAATTTTAAGCTATGATCAAAGACATTGCATAATCCTACACCATTATGGATTCATTTAAAACAAACTTGACTACATCACAATCATTAAATTGCACTAACATTAATTTATTGGTTTGTGTGCTAACCACTGCTTTTGGGAAATTAACAGTCTCATCTACAAAATATAATGCGCCCAGTACAGCATATTTGACTTATGAAGAATTTTAAACTTTTTTGTTAAGTAAAAATTATGGACGCCAAATTCCAATACAGCCACAACTTGGTTCAGCAGAAATAATTTTCAATAAAAATTATATGAATACTAAATCAGTGCCTGTACATAAAAATCTCTTGCAAGTATCACCTATCAAATGGCAATATTGATGCTGTTTAACAGTTTTAAAAAAATCACAATAGAAACTATAATGAAAAAGACTGAAGTAAATGAAAATGATCTGACTAGAGAATTACAATCATTAGCAACAGAAAACTGGACTGGTTTTGAATTAAACATTAATCATCAGGGATATTACAGACAAAATAGAAGAGGCAGATTAATATAAAAATTGAATGAAGGAATACAAAGAAACAAAAGTTTTAAAAATTGGTAGTTTTATATAGAAATAATTTATTTTAATTGGAGAGAATATTTTTTAAATGGGTTATTATTTGATATGGAAATGTTAAGAAATATAAATTATTAGGTTATTATTTATTATCTAAAACTTATTGATATTGAATATTATTTTTAAAATCGGTTTATACATTTAAAAGATTATTGAAATTGTTTTTCTTTATTTCATTGCATTTATGTAATTCTTCTAAAACTAAATTTTATTTATATATAAATTTTTTATGTATACATTTATTCAAGAATATTTACCATTTTAATAGTTTTGTTTTCATTTTATTATAATTGTTGAAAATACTTTTTTTTGGGAAATTAACAGTCTCATCTACAAAATATAATGCGCCCAGTACAGCATATTTGACTTATGAAGAATTTTAAACTTTTTTGTTAAGTAAAAATTATGGACGCCAAATTCCAATACAGCCACAACTTGGTTCAGCAGAAATAATTTTCAATAAAAATTATATGAATACTAAATCAGTGCCTGTACATAAAAATCTCTTGCAAGTATCACCTATCAAATGGCAATATTGATGCTGTTTAACAGTTTTAAAAAAATCACAATAGAAACTATAATGAAAAAGACTGAAGTAAATGAAAATGATCTGACTAGAGAATTACAATCATTAGCAACAGAAAACTGGACTGGTTTTGAATTAAACATTAATCATCAGGGATATTACAGACAAAATAGAAGAGGCAAATTAATATAAAAATTGAATGAAGGAATACAAAGAAACAAAAGTTTTAAAAATTGGTAGTTTTATATAGAAATAATTTATTTTAATTGGAGAGAATATTTTTTAAATGGGTTATTATTTGATATGGAAATGTTAAGAAATATAAATTATTAGGTTATTTTTTATTATCTAAAACTTATTGATATTGAATATTATTTTTAAAATCGGTTTATACATTTAAAAGATTATTGTAATTGTTTTTCTTTATTTCATTGCATTTATGTAATTCTTCTAAAACTAAATTTTATTTATATATAAATTTTTTATTTATACATTTATTCTAGAATATTTACCATTTTAATAGTTTTGTTTTCATTTTATTATAATTGTTGAAAATACTTTTTTATTTTTATTAATTCATGATTTTTAATACATTTTTAAAGTTTAGAGAAAAGATATGTACAGTCCATTAACTGTAATAATAAAAATCAATTAAAATATAGGATTATAGCCTGCTACATAATAATAGGTACTTTTCTATGAACTTTAAAAATGTATTTTAAATCATGAATTTAATTAAAATAAAAAATTATTGATACATCAAAATTTTCAGAAAAAAAATCTATAAAATTCAATATTTCCAAAATAATTAAATAAAAATTTTTTTTTAAGTTTTATTCACAGTAAATAAAAAGTTTAATCATTATTCCAATGATTAATACAAATAAAATATTTAAACAAACAACATTTTCAACTTTTAAACATATTACAAATCTGCATCAAAAATTTCCTGAACTACATGAAAAACTACATGAACATTTCTACAGAAAACTATAACTGAGGTAGTAGAAGACAAGCTCATAAAAAACACTTAACAAACACAACTGAAATCTAGTAACCATTGATAATCAAAAGAATATCATATAATAGTTGATAAAGCATTGCACATCAATGACATTAAATGTATGTACACACTATTGTAGAAGTATTCTCACAGTTCAGACACATTTTATCCGGCTCTTTTAATAAGGATTTAGTAGAACAACTCAAAATTATATAAAACAGAAATAATAGAAATTCAAATCTGGTTAATTATGTGCAGTGTTTATTAGATGTCAACAACAAATTGATGATTTTTAATACATTTTTAAAGTTTAGAGAAAAGATATGTACAGTCAATTAACCGTAATAATAATAATCAATTAAAATATACGATTATAGCCTGCTACATAATAATAGGTACTTTTCTATGAACTTTAAAAATGTATTAAAAATCATGAATTAATGAAAATAAAAAAGTATTTTCAACAATTATAATAAAATGCCCAGTACAGCATATTTGACTTATGAAGAATTCAAATCTCTCTTAAAGAATATTATTGAAAAGTCCAAACATTTAGGAGATTAATCCTAATTAGGAATTTTCTACAAATGAAATGTTTCCTTTCGAAAAAATTCAGCTAATTATTACAGAGGAAGGAGATTAACTAGAGCTTTGAAAAAGTAAAGACACACTAGAAGAAAATAGAAAACACACAGTTAAGGCAAAACGTTTGTGCAATTTAAGTCCATAACAAGTTAACATACAATACCTTACTATGGAAGTAACCAATCATTTAATGTGCAGATTTGTGCCATAACCTATGCTTATTAACAAATAAAGAAGGTGTTCAACATGTTCACCAAAAGACAGAAATACTCACAATTATGTTGTATGAAAATCTTGTTGTATCTATAATATATAATGAACTTAATACATATACTGTTAATATTATACTAACTAAGGTCAATATTAATACGAAAATTAGAATTTTTTTTTTAAGTACAAGTATTTAACTTAAAAATATATCAATTATGAAATAATATAATATCTAATATATTATGTAACCTACCAATCAGAACACTGCATTGTAACTTATAAATCAAATAAATAAACCTAAAAACCCCAAATATTTTGATTTTTTTTTCCCCTTAAAGTGTAGCTTAACATTGTTCATTTCCATATAAGGGTAATTTTTTTTGGTTAACTCTATATGCCATACAGAAGCACAATTCAGAATAAAGGAAACAAAAAAATGTATTTAAAATGGTAAGCTTAACCTACTTTAGGAGATTACAAGTTTTCCTAGAAAGCCCAAATAGAACTTTGTATTTTGTTATATTTTTTTAGAATAAAACATAAATTCTGCCATCACCCTGATCAAAAAAAAACCCAAGTGTAAAGTGTATACACATATATATGATGGCATTTAAAGATATTAAAATAAAATTATTTTGACACTAAACCACATTATTGTCACATAAATAATTAACAAATAACATTAAACTAAACTAGTTTATAAATTAAAATATATGAAAACAGTAATTTAGGAAATTAAAATTAAAACCGTTAATCAAATGAATATTTAGATTTAAAAACCTTATATCTGTAATAGTTTTTTTTGTTACATAAACAGTTATTACTATCTATTTTCTAAACAGCTAATCCAATTTCAATTTCTTATAAGGAGTGTCACCCACTTTAATATCTCCAGAGCTAATAAAAATAACGAAATAGTTATTTTTTTTTATAAACAATAAATTATTCACTGGAATAATGACTAACAATATTTATTTGCATTGAAAAAAAAAATTGTTTTTATTATTTAACTGAATTTTTTCACAAGGAAAAATTTCATTTGTAGAAAATTCCTAATTAGGATTAATCTCCTAAATGTTTGGACTTTTCAATAATATTCTTTAAGAGAGATTTGAATTCTTCATGTAGGATTATGCAATGTCTTTTATCATAGCTTAAAATTTGATGGTAAACTGACCTCCAAATTCGGTTTTTAAATTTGAGATCATAATTTTTGCAATATCATTATTAAAACACTTGCTCAACAACCTTTTGGCTAAATGTTGTTTGTAGTAGTTTTCAAAAACATAACTGTTTTCAATTAATTTAAATAATACCGTGACTTAGTCAAGAATATGTTTTTTTTTTTTTTGCATTTCTTTGAACCACACAATTTTTTTCTGTGCATTTCTTCAATAAATAATGATAAGTACTCAGGAAATTTTTGATGCAGATTTATAAAATATTTAAGTTAATAATTTTGTTTGTTTAAATATTTCATTATTTTCATATAATAAATAGCATAGCAAACAATCCAATTTGTTGTTGACATCTAATAAACACTGCACATAATTAACCAGATTTGAATTTCTATTATTTCTGTTTTATATAATTTTGAGTTGTTCTACTAAATCCTTATTAAAAGAGCCGGATAAAATGTCTGAACTGTGAGAATACTTCTACAATAGTGTGTACATACATTTAATGTCATTGATGTGCAATGCTTTATCAACTATTATATGATATTCTTTTGATTATCAATGGTTACTAGATTTCAGTTGTGTTTGTTAAGTGTTTTTTATGAGCTTGTCTTCTACTACCTCAGTTATAGTTTTCTGTAGAAATGTTCATGTAGTTTTTCATGTAGTTCAGGAAATTTTTGATGCAGATTTGTAATATGTTTAAAAGTTGAAAATGTTGTTTGTTTAAATATTTTATTTGTATTAATCATTGGAATAATGATTAAACTTTTTATTTACTGTGAATAAAACTTAAAAAAAAATTTTTATTTAATTATTTTGGAAATATTGAATTTTATAGATTTTTTTTCTGAAAATTTTGATGTATCAATAATTTTTTATTTTAATTAAATTCATGATTTAAAATACATTTTTAAAGTTCATAGAAAAGTACCTATTATTATGTAGCAGGCTATAATCGTATATTTTAATTGATTATTATTATTACGGTTAATTGACTGTACATATCTTTTCTCTAAACTTTAAAAATGTATTAAAAATCATGAATTAATGAAAATAAAAAAGTATTTTCAACAATTATAATAAAATGAAAACAAAACTATTAAAATGGTAAATATTCTTGAATAAATGTATAAATAAAAAATTTATATATAAATAAAATTTAGTTTTAGAAGAATTACATAAATGCAATGAAATAAAGAAAAACAATTACAATAATCTTTTAAATGTATAAACCGATTTTAAAAATAATATTCAATATCAATAAGTTTTAGATAATAAAAAATAACCTAATAATTTATATTTCTTAACATTTCCATATCAAATAATAACCCATTTAAAAAATATTCTCTCCAATTAAAATAAATTATTTCTATATAAAACTACCAATTTTTAAAACTTTTGTTTCTTTGTATTCCTTCATTCAATTTTTATATTAATTTGCCTCTTCTATTTTGTCTGTAATATCCCTGATGATTAATGTTTAATTCAAAACCAGTCCAGTTTTCTGTTGCTAATGATTGTAATTCTCTAGTCAGATCATTTTCATTTACTTCAGTCTTTTTCATTATAGTTTCTATTGTGATTTTTTTAAAACTGTTAGACAGCATCAATATTGCCATTTGATAGGTGATACTTGCAAGAGATTTTTATGTACAGGCACTGATTTAGTATTCATATAATTTTTATTGAAAATTATTTCTGCTGAACCAAGTTGTGGCTGTATTGGAATTTGGCGTCCATAATTTTTACTTAACAAAAAAGTTTAAAATTCTTCATAAGTCAAATATGCTGTACTGGGCGCATTATATTTTGTAGATGAGACTGTTAATTTCCCAAAAAAAAGTATTTTCAACAATTATAATAAAATGAAAACAAAACTATTAAAATGGTAAATATTCTTGAATAAATGTATAAATAAAAAATTTATATATAAATAAAATTTAGTTTTAGAAGAATTACATAAATGCAATGAAATAAAGAAAAACAATTACAATAATCTTTTAAATGTATAAACCGATTTTAAAAATAATATTCAATATCAATAAGTTTTAGATAATAAAAAATAACCTAATAATTTATATTTCTTAACATTTCCATATCAAATAATAACCCATTTAAAAAATATTCTCTCCAATTAAAATAAATTATTTCTATATAAAACTACCAATTTTTAAAACTTTTGTTTCTTTGTATTCCTTCATTCAATTTTTATATTAATCTGCCTCTTCTATTTTGTCTGTAATATCCTTGATGATTAATGTTTAATTCAAAACCAGTCCAGTTTTCTGTTGCTAATGATTGTAATTCTCTAGTCAGATCATTTTCATTTACTTTAGTCTTTTTCATTATAGTTTCTATTGTGATTTTTTTAAAAATGTTAGACAGCATCAATATTGCCATTTGATAGGTGATACTTGCAAGAGATTTTTATGTACAGGCACTGATTTAGTATTCATGTAATTTTTATTGAAAATTATTTCTGCTGAACCAAGTTGTGGCTGTATTGGAATTTGGCGTCCATAATTTTTACTTAACAAAAAAGTTTAAAATTCTTCATAAGTCAAATATGCTGTACTGGGCGCATTATATTTTGTAGATGAGACTGTTAATTTCCCAAAAAAAAGTATTTTCAACAATTATAATAAAATGAAAACAAAACTATTAAAATGGTAAATATTCTTGAATAAATGTATAAATAAAAAATTTATATATAAATAAAATTTAGTTTTAGAAGAATTACATAAATGCAATGAAATAAAGAAAAACAATTACAATAATCTTTTAAATTTATAAACCGATTTTAAAAATAATATTCAATATCAATAAGTTTTAGATAATAAATAATAACCTAATAATTTATATTTCTTAACATTTCCATATCAAATAATAACCCATTTAAAAAATATTCTCTCCAATTAAAATAAATTATTTCTATATAAAACTACCAATTTTTAAAACTTTTGTTTCTTTGTATTCCTTCATTCAATTTTTATATTAATCTGCCTCTTCTATTTTGTCTGTAATATCCCTGATGATTAATGTTTAATTCAAAACCAGTCCAGTTTTCTGTTGCTAATGATTGTAATTCTCTAGTCAGATCATTTTCATTTACTTCAGTCTTTTTCATTATAGTTTCTATTGTGATTTTTTTAAAACTGTTAAACAGCATCAATATTGCCATTTGATAGGTGATACTTGCAAGAGATTTTTATGTACAGGCACTGATTTAGTATTCATATAATTTTTATTGAAAATTATTTCTGCTGAACCAAGTTGTGGCTGTATTGGAATTTGGCGTCCATAATTNATTTTTACTTAACAAAAAAGTTTAAAATTCTTCATAAGTCAAATATGCTGTACTGGGCGCATTATATTTTGTAGATGAGACTGTTAATTTCCCAAAAGCAGTGGTTAGCACACAAACCAATAAATTAATGTTAGTGCAATTTAATGATTGTGATGTAGTCAAGTTTGTTTTAAATGAATCCATAATGGTGTAGGATTATGCAATGTCTTTGATCATAGCTTAAAATTTGATGGTAAACTGACCTCCAAATTCGGTTTTTAAATTTGAGATCATAATTTTTGCAATATCATTATTTAAACACTTGCTCAACAACCTCTTGGCTAAATGTTGTTCGTAGTAGTTTTCAAAAACATTACTGTTTTCAATTAATTTAAATAATTTCTTTGAACCACACAATTTTTTTCTGTCCATTTCTTCAATAAATAATGATAAGTACTCAGGAAATTTTTGATGCAGATTTATAAAATATTTAAGTTAATAATTTTGTTTGTTTAAATATTTCATTATTTTCATATAATAAATAGCATAGCAAACAATCCAATTTGTTGTTGACATCTAATAAACACTGCACATAATTAACCAGATTTGAATTTCTATTATTTCTGTTTTATATAATTTTGAGTTGCTCTACTAAACCCTTATTAAAATAGCTGGATAAAATGTCTGAACTGTGGGAATATTTATATAACAGTGTGAACATACAAATTTAATTTAATCTAACCTAATCTATATTTTATCTATTTTGTGTACCCTTAATTATTTCCATAAAATCGTAGATGGAAGATAATACATTTTCTAGGAAGCCCAAATAGGTTTCAGTGTTTGGAAGTAGTTAAAACAAAAATTTGCCAATACCCTAATTTATACTTATTTACATTAGATATTTAAATTTAATAAGCTATTATTAATTTGTAAATGAAATTTTAGGAAAGTATCTATTTTAAATATTCATACTTATACATTTATACCTAACATATGTTCTAATTTATTTTAAGTGCAATGGATTTTAAAAAATATTGAGGAATGTTTATATGATAGTTTTTGGTTGTATTGTATTTGTTTAATATTACCTTACTAGCTGTCATTCTAGTTATAATTTTGTATACATATTTCTTTTTTGTACCCTTCTAAGTAAAATAAATTATGTTACTGTGTGTGACAGTTATTTTAATATGTGTACAATTATTGATGTTTTACTGCTTACTGGTGTGTTCAGATTATGTTGAAGCATTGATCTCAATAATGAAGAAATAAAATCCTTAGAAAATGAAAACCAAATTAATCAACAATATTAAAATTTGTCACTGACAAAAGCTTTTGTGATTCCAGCTAGTGATCACAGTGTAATCAAATGATGCAAATTGTATAATGTAGACATTTGTGGAGTCATTATGCATATTTTTAATAACTCATAAGAACACACTATTCTATTTTATGCTGTCAAACAATTATATATTTTAACTATAATTGTTAAGCATAGGATAAAGTAACTTATAATTCATAATTTTAAAAATGATGAATATTTTTGAACTGGATATTTTTTTATTGGTATATAATATTAGCCCTAAAAATTTATAATAATGAAATCTGTGTGCCATAATTTGAAAAAAACCATACATTTAGTCTTTTCAGTTTGCTCCAATTATTATGCAAAAGTCAGGCAACTGCACATAAAGATTGCCCACTGTTTTAGGTGAGGAGTTGGAAAGTAATACAAAGAAAATTAAATGTATATCTGAAAGCAACAATAAACAATTGCTAATGAAAAAATGATTCTGAGCTAAGTTCAGTTGGTAGTGTTGCTTTTTAAACAATACATGTCATATTATGGTAAACTTATTACATAGGCATTATATATTTTCTTTAATAATATTTGTTTAATATTATACCTATCTTCCTCCTTTATCCTTTAAGTTTTTCCGGTTTTCCAATTTTTTTTTAATTTGTTGAGAAATATCATGAGAAAATCAATAAATGATCTCTCTGAAATACCTTCTTAGTCAGATTTCTTTTCAGAAAAATTGTTATCATTATAAATTGGAGCAAAATTGCTGGTAGAAAACTTGTCCACAAAAAAAAAATTCTTAATATTTTAGTAATATATTTCGTATATTTTCCCATTTTTTCTCTGTTTTTTTCTTTTTTTAATATTTATGCCATATTAAAGTAAAATAGTTAAATAGGCTCTATATATTTTCTTTAATAACATTTGTTTAATGTTTTACTGATTTCAACAGTTTCCCTACATTTTTTCTGGTTTTTCACATTTGATGAGAAAGCTCTTGAGAAAATCAAAAAATTACATCTTTAAAGTGTCTCCCTAGTGAAATTTCCTTTTAAACAAATTTCTATCATTATAAGTTGTGGCAAAATTGCTGGTAGAAAAGTTGTCCACAGAAAAAAAATTCTTTATAAAACCATATGTTTCTTTGCTTCACTCAGAATCTAAAATACAAATTATTTATTTATTAACATTTCTACACTTGTTTGTTATACTTAAATTTCAAACTAATGAAATCTGGTCAAATAAAAATAACAGTACCAAAATAATTGTTTTTTTCGCAAAAGTTTGGTAAGTTTATTAAGTCTTGTAAGACTACTCCCATTTCTGTTGTGAGTGCTGTTGAATCTATAATAATTTTCTCAAAAGATTCTTTTAATCTTAGTTCCTTTAAATATTTCAATAAAGTTTCTAAAATGCCCAAAGCTTAAGATATGTCAACATTTGGTTTTTCATTTGGACTTTTCGTCAATTTAGGACAAACTTTAAGCATAGTTTTTGTATCATAAGAAAAAATCTTTTGAAAAACTTAATTGCATGTACTGTTTATTTGGAAATCTAAATGACAAATCATCATAATATAAATAAATATTGAGGATAAGGTACATAATTATGTAATTATTATTATTAATTAGTATTATGTATCTACTATTATTATTAATTATTGTATTGTAGTAATACAAACAATTAAAAAGGGAAAATAAAAAGTTGGGGGGGGGGGGGGGGGGTGAGATAGTAGTAGACTATGACACTGAGTATAATAATGCAAGACAAAAATATTTAAAATAATAGGATATTAGGTAGAAGTACCTACAAAGAAATATAGAGGAGTAGGTATAAAAATGTACCTATATAATATAAAGTAATAGATCTAGATTTTGGTACTACAAAGAATGATTTATCTTTAAACATCATAAAAGTTCAACCTACTGATTATATTACTACTTTCCTTCCTATGTTTGAAAGGGGTTCGGAGTCGTGAATCGCTAGGGTGTATACTTATAGATATCCTCACGTGATTCTGTAGTCGTTGGTTGGCAGTCACAATTTAATTAATTATCACTTTGTACCTGTGTGTACTCAGATAAAAATGCTAATGAGCTAAAGAGCGTAGTTATTGCTGTGTGCAGGATTCTTGACAGAGTGTTCGTCTTGGAATTTCTCGAGTGATCAAAACGCTTCATTTTCATTTGAAAAAACCGTAACATTTTATATGTTTAAATAAGCCGAAAAAAAAAGGACAACCATAAAAAAAATAGTGTTATATGTTGCTTTGAAATTTGTATTGAAATAATTATAATGGTATATAGTGCTAAAGAATGATGATGGTATCATCAAAGGGCCGATTGATGTTGTGTATCTATTGCTTAATTTTATTTAACTTATATTTAAATGTTCTAAATACAGGTAATGGATCGGATATGGATTGTTCACAAATGATATCGCGTCGATGTCGGTATAAAATAATTAGTAATCGAATTGTGAAAACAAGATAATATACAATAGTATGACTGAGGCGGCAGTGTCCTCAAAGGGCCGTAGCAGATGGCATGCAGTTCTGTTATATTTGACACATATTTAAATTGTTTTGCTTGTAGATAATCTTGCATCCCTCTCGAATAGCGAACGATCCGTTTGATTTATTAAATTATTTACCTTTTGTGAAATACCAAGTAGTCGGCCATATTTGAATCTTTTTGTTACATTTTTGTAATGATATAAATAATAAATAATTATACAGTTATAATATTATGTAATGTGAGCATAACATTACATCCACCCCAGTCTTGGTCAAAATGAAGGGGGACAAATAAATCACGAAGAATTAATAAATTAAGACAATTATACAATAAAAAAAATTAAATTTGAAAGTTTTTAAAGAAGGTAAACTGTATCCGAAAGTTGGACTTTGGAAAAAGTTTAACTTTCTTTAAGTTCAACCTTCGGTTTTTGTTATTCCTGGAGTAGTAGTGAATGTTGCTTTACACTAAATTTTGATTTGGTTATTAATTTTAGAATTTGTATTAAGAGTACTATAGATATGCCGGTTCTGGCTCACTTCTGATAGTTTTTACTTTAAAACTAATTTCTGATCTATATTTAAATTGTTTTATTTCCTGTTCTTTGTTCATATGCATAAAATAAAAATAATATTTGAAATAAAAAAATAAAAAAAATAAATAATATTTAAAAAAAAATTACATTTCATAATATTTAAATTAATATTATTTTTTATTATTTGTTTTTNTGATTTGGTTATTATATAAAATTAAATTTGATTCTGAACTTTTAAATTTTAAACGATTCATGGCCCTCATTTCTTGTTTTACATTTGTGTATTCTTTCTTGATTCTCATAATGAGATTATACATTTTTTTTTTTTTAATTAGATCTTTTACATTGATCCTAACATGTCTATTATATAATAAATCAAAAAAAAAAAATAATAATAACAGCGGAAATGAGCGTACTTGGTTGTAATACATAATAGTTATTAGTTAAATAAGTTTTACGTTAGTAAACATTATTTTTACAAATTTAATAAAATTGAAATATACATTATTTTTTTACATAAAGTGATTACGATTTTTTGTAATTGTTGTCCCTTATTGTTGATATGATTGGCGTGAGAGACCTTCCTCATGTGCCACGTTGTACCAATATGTCCTAATTGGTTTGTTACTTGGGGGTGATTTGAATTATGTCATTGTACGTTTTGGTGGTGGCGTGGAATTGAATTTCATCTATGGTCCTTGTTTGATCGGTTTTGAACGGAATATGTGTTTTGTACCTTGCTTATCTTTGATTAGTATTGTTTTTAAATATTTATTATTTAACTTATTATTAATGATTAACTTATTATTAATGATTAACTAATTATTAATATACTTAATATTACTTAATATTACCAATCACCATTTTTCTTAGTATTTACTAATATATGAATTTTTTTTATTATTTATATTTGTTTTTCAGCTCTTTTGCCTCTCATTGTTTATTATCTATTCTAATTATCTATTGGTATTATATATATTTGTTTATTATATTTTTTTATTTATATATTCTGTATTTTATATTTACTCGTACCTATTGCGTTTTTTTTTTTTCTATATTGATATTGTTTTGGTGCGTTAAATTTGGGTTCTTTATAATCTTGTTTCATTTTTATGTGGCAGGGAGTTACATCAGCTGATTTTATATTTGTAGTGTCGGTGGTAAGGATATGGCTTAATTCATTGAGAAGTTCGATTACCTTATGTTTAATTGTGCTTAAATTAGGGGATATAGAGAACGGCGTGCCTTCTAAATTAGTTAATGTTTTTTTTATCGTGTTTATCATAATTATTATTATCTTGGTTATTAATTGTGTTATTTATGTTATTTATTAAAAGTGAATATGTATTGTTAGTGTCCCTATAATCTCTACTTTTATCTGTGTCAGTGTACTGCGGTGGGTTAATATCCTTATAAATTTGTATTTTGTTAGGTACAATATTCTTTCTGTATAATTTGCTATGTGGTGAAACACATTCCTGGGCAGTGTTATTTATTTTATCACGATCGAAATTCTTAAAATTGTACTTTTGATTTTCATTATCTATACCGTAATTATTCGTATCGGGATTATTATTAATGTGATTTTTAATCGTTTCTTTTATTTTATTATCATAATTATTGTATTTTTGCATATATTAATAGCAGTATCCTCCTGTATATTGATTTGTTTTATAAATTTACTTGGTCAATAACTTGTTCCAAATTTAATTTTTTTTTAATTGTATCTATAGACGGTAAATTATTTATATAAATTATTTTATCTGGAATTTTGTTTGAATTGTAACGTGAAATCGTTCCGGGAATCCAGTGAGTATTTGAGTTTACATTATATAGTACGATCGGGGGTTTATTACCTATTCCGTGGACAATGCCAGTATTATTCGAATCATTGAATACATATGTGTCATGCCCATAATGGGCGGCGATAGATGCTAGCTGTTCGTCCGACCACCAATAATCTGGCAATTCGTTTAGACCTATTAATTCTAATATTTCGGATATTGAAGTTATTCTTTCCATTTTATTATCATTTATGGCATTACAAACCGCATATAAGCCGCAGTTGCCATCTGCGAGTACGTTTTCACCTGGTTTATATTTCAAAAATATTTTACGCGCGTTAATAATATCTAAACTATCTGTGTTTTTATCAAGTGATAAATTATTATCGGGAATGTACCTATCTATTGCAGTTGCATTGGGTTCTTGTGTTTCCGAATTTCGTATAATCTGATTGTTTTTGTAGTAATAAAGATATATTTTAATATTAGAATTTTGAAATTCTGACTGTGTTAATTGTTTGATGGTCATCGGATCATGACCATTTAGTCTTGAGGCTATCGTTGGCATTGCAATTTCCGTTTGGTTATATTTAATTGCCTCCCTTTTTAAGTTTTTTATCGCAGTTATAATATCATTATAAGTGGGTTTAGTATAACATTTTGCTCTTGTAACTAAGTGAAAAATGGTTCTGGACCCACAACGTGTTACTAAGGTGTTTCCCGTTTTTGGTTTATAATTAGCTAATTCCGATCTAGTGTTACCATAGATCTCACATAGATCTTTCGCAACACACTTGGTCATTCTAAGATCTGCAGATACACAATGGGCAATAGCAAATTCGGGAGGCGAGTTAAATATGTTGTCATTTATTTCTGTTATTTTGTTTTTAATTTTTATTTCATTTATGTTTTTTGTCATATTGAAATTATTTAGTTTAATTGTAATTTTATCGTCAAGTGTTATGATCTTTTACCATATTTACCATATTTGAATCTTTTAGCTACATTTTTGTTATGATATAAATAATAAATAATTATACAGTTATAATATTTTGTTGTGTGAGCATAACATTACAGTATTATTTAATAATTGATAACTAATACCATGTCTGAAAAAAAAAAACAAAATTTTATTTAGTAAGAAGCACTTACTCTTAATTTTTTGTTTGAAAATAATTAATTTCTTATAGTTCTTAGTAAGTGAAGGACACCAGAAAATACAAATACTATTCGATTAGGGTAATAAGGACTCTCAAAAAAGTTTTTAAATTTATCTGCTTTTCCACATACACCTAAAGCATTCCACAATGAAGGATTTGTAGTTACTTATTATTCCCATAACTTGAATTTCAACATTTTCAAGAAGTAGAATAGTTTTAAGAATAATTGTTGTCAATTCCATTACTAAAAAAATATTTGTATCAACAAAGTTGCAAACTAAAATATTAGCTAATTTTTAATAAGTTCATAGGTCCTTTTGATGTGAACATAGCAATTGGTAGATGTACACGGTCAGCCAAACCTTGAATCATTAGAACTAGAGCATGATTCACTTTTTCTAATGTCTTTGGCTTGATCTCATCTCCATAATCTTTAAACCATTGTACATTAAATGTCTAGTATTTAAATTTAAACTTTCTCTAACAAATATTTTATCAAATACAAGTATACATTTTTTTTGATTCTCTAACTTTTCACTGAATTTTTTTAAGTAACTTTAAAGAAATCTTTATCAAAGCTGCATCCAATTTTTACTGCAAATAAATATGTATGAATTGTCACGATGGAAGGCAAAAGAAGTATATTCTGTTCTTTTAAATATATGTATCCAATAGGAGATCTATAACAACATAATTAAGAAAACTTAATCAATACCTATATTAACTTTTATCTTAATAATTATTAAAACAATTTTTACTGTGTTTAGAACAGTAAACATAGTAACATCCAATTCTCACTATATCTTCTATGTTTTGTGTTTTTTACTTTAGCTGCACTATCAATTTTCTTGGTCAATTCATTTTGACCTACCAATATATTTTGATTTTTTAAATGATTTTCAAGTTTTTTTTTATTGACATTTTTTATTTCTGTTTGTATTCTTTTTAGGTGGGCTTATAATTGAGTTATTTTTTTGCTTTTTCTGTTATGGTTTTTCCTTACAATACTTATAGTTTTATTAAATCTTTGTACATTTTGTTTCCTTGGTGAGAGTTATATCCTAGTTTTTTATTATTATTAAACAATTTTTATGTCTCCAATGACCATGTATCCTTACAAAATTTTGACCAAATGAATCTTTAATGTTAGGATATTTATATTAAGAAGCAGCCCTTTTAACAAAATTTAATATTTTAAATTTTATTAATAAGTGATATGAAATCTTTGGTATTTTGAATTTTATTTGATGCAATTCTAATATCCAATAAATTGATCATTTTCCCATTAAAATGCATGATCAAATCAGAATCTAGAAAACTGAAATATAATTAATTAAATATATTATGTATAAAATATTTAATGCAGAAACAATATGAAAGAAAACCCTATATTTTATTATTATATTATTATTTTATGAATATAAACTTAATTTGTTTTTTTTTTTTTTTAATTTTTGTTCAATAATTTTAAGAAAAGGAAACAAGTGCACTTTAGTAAAATACAAAATAAATATACATGCCTTTGGTTAAAACAAAATTTTTTCAATATATCTTGGTACATTTAACTTGAATTTACCAAATGTATTAAATGATATTGCTATTATATAGTCCTTTGTTTTATATTTTAAATTTATAAAACAGTTGTTCATAAGAGGAACAGTCTTTATATTTTGTAATACCTGAATGAACAACGTATCTATCTGGTAAAACAAAAATATTTTTGTTAGTGTTTAGAACAGACTACAAAATATTATAATTTAAAACCTATCTTTCTATTTTTGGTTTTAAATGATGTTCCATCATTGTTGATTCAGCACATGGTGTAAAAGAAAAACCATTTACAGAGGCATCTGTTATGTAACTGCTAGTAGATGAATTTTCCTGAAGAATCCCATCAAAGTTCTTATTTATAAAATAAAAAAAAAAGTAGAAAATATAAACAATATTTAAGTCAGGAGTTAAGTAAAATAAATTTGGTAAATTATATTACAGAATATCATTATATATGTACTACCTTCGCATGATGTTATTGGAAGTTGAAAACAATGATAGGTCAATACAAGTTAATGGTGGTATTGCATCTTTCTTTAACTGTTTCCTTTTATAACATACCTGGAAACATTCAATTTTAACATTCATTTTTTTTCAGATGTACATAGGTATATTTGCTTTATATTATTTTAAATGTTTGCTGTATCTTTTTAAGTACTTAGGGTATAATTATTTAAAACATAATTCCAACAGCTTATTATGTCATTTTCATTAAATTGATAAGCACAGATACAGTGGCTTTTTTTAAAATTTTATGCTTAAAGCTTCCTCCCATTTACATTTTTCCAACTCATTTTCTGGTACTCCAAAAGTGGTATTTTCTACAGAATGCAATGAACGAATGCAACAAGTCATATTTTGGGCACTTCTACTAAAGAGTAAATTAAAGAGTGATTTGTTCAAAGCTAAAAACCCAATCCCAAAATTAATCAACGCTCCCGTAAACTGGGAAACCTGGGAAACCTTTAGAAAAAACTTGGATGAAAATCTTAATAATCAAAAGCGATACAGAGACTTAGACGATATCAATAAGAGCATCGAGCATATTAAAGGCACAATAAAAGTTGCAGTCACCCAAGCGCAGACCAGAAAACACGCAACTACACCTCAGCTAACCAATTCCCTCACAATTGCCGTAAAAAATCTAATAAAAGGAAAACACAAAACTAGAAGAATATGGCAGAGAACTAGAAACAGCAGTCAAAAGAAGATTAAACCAGCTGAATAGGAGAGTAAAGTGGGAACTTGATAACTTAAGGTATAATTCGTATCGCGCCTACCTTGAAAAGGTAAACCCAAATGACTCTAGTCTTTGGCTAGCGACAAAAAGAATCCTAAAGCAACCTAATCTCATCCCTCCATTAAAAAATGAAATTGCCAAATACGACACCAACTATGAAAAGTCTGAAGCATTTTCCGAATACTTTGAAACTTGTTTCACTTCCGAAGACAACACTACACCAAAAAGAGGGAGTTCAGATGAATCACCGAATGCAACTAACAATAAGCACAGCAATACTATCATTCCAACATCTCCCAAAGAAATACAATTGATCATATCTAAATTAAAAAGTAAGAAAAGTCCTGGTCATTCGTCCTGATCTTATAACCAACAAAATATTAAAAAACCTGACATCTAAAGCATTATCCTACTTAGCCTCCTTATTCAACTCAGCCATGCGCATCGCTACCTTCCCCTCTACATGGAAACACGCAATTATAGTCCCGATTCACAAACCAGGAAAGCCAGCCAATTCTACTAGCTACAGGCCGATCAGTCTACTACCAACACTATCCAAACTGTACGAAAGGATACTGTTGGAGAGGATAAAACCCTACGTCTACGTTATCCCGAAACACCAATTTGGTTTCAAAACCAAACATTTCACATGTCACCAAATCTAGCGCATATCTGAAATAATTGTACACGGATTCGAAAAAAAGCAATACACCACAGCAGCATTCTTAGACCTAAAACAAGCCTTCGATAAGGTCTTACACAGTGGGCTTGAACAAAAACTNCAGCATTCTTAGACCTAACACAAGCCTTTGATAAGGTCTGGCACAGTGGGCTTGAACAAAAACTAAAAACATTAAATCTCCCTGCATACTTACTTAAAACTATCACATCCTTCATATCCAACAGATCTTTCCAAGTGAGAGTAGAAACAGACTTCTCACAACTGCACCACATCAAAGCTGGGGTCCCCCAAGGATCAGTCTTGGGACCAACCCTATTTAATATTTACTGCAACAACTACAACATTCCAACTCCTCGGTTGAGAGTTAATCGTTACAAACGCCTGCTGTGCTATTAAGAATGAGTTTTGTCAAGAAATCTAAATCGTTAGTAAAATCTACAATCCTCGTTAAACGAAATAACTTCCTGGTTCAAAAAATGGAAGTTGAAGCTAAACCTAACTAAAAGTGAGGTTAAAATTTTCACCCTTAAACGATTAACAATCTCAAAAATATTCGCATAAACAACCAGGTCATTCCATGGAATAAAAAAGACGACGCAGTCAAATACCTGGGTATCCACCTAGATGAAAAACTTACCTGGAACATACATATTAACAAAAAACTCTCACAAGGCTATGCAAGGATGAAAATTCTTTACCCCCCCCCTACTCAACTACAAATCAACGCTACAAATGAAGTCATCACTCCTCCTATATACCTGAATAATCAGACCACTTTTAACGTATGCCTGTCCCGTCTGGGCGGCAGCCTCACCAACTAAAATTAAAAAACTCCAAAACAAATTACTTAGGATTTGCCTAAAAGCACCTTGGTTTATGAGAAATCGCCAGATACACAATGACACTGGAATATCCCTAATAAATGTCTGGATTAAAACTCATTATAAAAACTTCCACGCCAAGCTGAAAGACTCCGAAGGAGCCCGTCTTTACAAACTAGGAAGAAAAACCCAAAATAGGTGACTTCGACCTCGAATACNACACTGAAGAGATCTCGTCGGAAGATGAAGAATAATTAACAAAAAATACTAAACTTTAATTAGGAATCATTATAACATTATTATCTTAAGATAAATGTAAATATTAAACCATATTTTTAATCTATTGTACTAGTAATAGCACCTAATGTGCTGAAACATTTTAAAATAATAAAAAAAAAAAAAGAGTGATTTGTAATTTGTTCTATAGATATATAACACAAAATAAAAAATAGATTCCTTATTATGGCTAAAGATATAAATATAAAATGTAATCTACCGTCATGCTATCTATGATCGCGAGCAAACCCACATAAACTAAATCTTGTAAATTTGTGGATTAGTAGAGTGCGCCACCGCGCAGTCAAATTGACTAAGCTCTTTCGTGGTGGTTCTTTGCCTATACATAATCATACGTCACACGCAACCATACTATCTCCTACACTTCTATAGAATGCAAGACATACCGAACAAAATAACGAATTTTGTATACTGTTTAAACTTAACCAGTTTCTTAAAATGCCATCTTTCGTTTTGAATGTGAAAAAATGAAAAAATATTTAGTTCATTTATGTTTGATTTTTCAAACCAATAATTATTTTCATAATTGATTTCTTGGCTGTTATGAATTTCGAATTGAAAATTTCTTTCGATACTTTTACTCGAAGTTGATGACATGGATTTATTTTCAGTTTTTTTAGGGAATCAGTATTAGAACTAGATGCAACAGTAGATTTATCAGGTTTAGATTTTGAGTGAAACGAAGAAGCTAATGGTTTTACAAAGATGTTTATTTATTTATATTTTCTGTACACAATTTTTCTACCAGCAATTTTGTTTCAATTTATAGTGCTAGTAATGTTTCTAAAAGGAAATCCGCTTGCAGAGGTTTTTTTTTTATTTTTTGATTTTCTCGAGAGCTTTCTCATCAAATCCGAAAAACCAAAAAATAAACTGAGGAAAAGCAGAAAAATGTACGAAATATTTGTATAGTATTATGATTTTTTTTTCTGTGGACAATTTTTCTACCAGCAACTTTTAATGATATCATTGTTTCTGAAAGGAAATTTTACTTGGAAGGAACTTTAAAGAGGTCGTTTTTCCATTTTTCCCCATGTTTTCTCAGCAAATGTGAAAAACTGGGAAAATCGGGAAAATCGGTATAACATTAAACAAATATTATTAAAGAAAATATATATAAAGCCTATTCAACTATTTTATTATAATATGACATATATATTGTTGACAAATCATCATTATCAACTGAACTCCGCTCAGAATGTTTTTTTTCATAAGCAATAGTTTATCGTTGTTTACAGGTACACATGTTTTTTTGTTTAAAAATTTATTGATCAAGAAAGTCAAGGAAGTATTTGACATTTATATCACACCTATGTCAGTAGTCCCAAAAATAAAGTGAATAATTTTACATTAATTATAATTATACAAAAAAAAAAAAAAATCAAACATTAAGTTATGGATTTTTATTTTGTGTCTAAAAATGTTTCTATGTAGGTACCTGCCTCATTCCTATAAGAATGTTTCGAATGACCTAAAGAGTGGTGTGTGTTTTGTATAAATTCTTTAATATGAACATAAAATATATAAAAAAAATCTAACAAACTTCGCACCAATTTTAATTGTAGGGCACAGCAGAAGAAGGGTACATTTTATTAATTTTTTGGTATACTATTATCGGTGATATTGACTATTAACGTTGTGTATATAATCAATGGTATTATAATATTATCAAATATTGAGTTCCGCTCGCTGAAAAAATTTCAGCTGGATGTTTAAGGTAATATATATTTGATGTATTGGTTACAAAAATAATGTACAATATACCTATAGTTGTCCATACAGCTTTACTTTACTTAAGAATTTTAAAAAGGAATTAATACACCTGTGCCCTTCATTTATATACCTAATAAGTACCTAACGCAGATAAACTTTTTTGTAATCGACGCGTAATATTCACTATTCTCGGACACTTAAATAAATAAAAAAAAAATATTTACATAATAAGTAGGTACATTCTTCTTCTTTATCGAATAATTAAAAATATTTAATTCTAAATTAGCACCAATTCATTTGGGAATTCATGAACTATGTTATTATTATATTTAACCAGATAATACAGGTCTTCATATGAAGGTATACCCATTGCGATATTTTGGAAAATATTAACATTTTTTAGGAATTTTGTTAAAATTTAAGAAACAAGTAGCTCTAAAATTGTATATTACCAATCTTTTTTGTCACCCTTATTTCTGGGGTTGAATCGAGTATCTAATTTTGATTATTAAATGTCAACATATTAAAATTCAATAAATAGATGGGGTATTAATTTAAAGAATTTTTGTGGTTGAAATTTTTTATTTTTGTCAACTTGTTGATGAGATATTCTACTTTTGATTTTAGGTGGGAGAGGTTAGCGAAACATTGTTCAAATGCCGCGTGTCGTGCCGTCACACAAATGGTGCTATACTATTCTGCAACTACGAATTTTTGTAGAGACTAAAATAATATATTAATTAATACAGATTTTCTAAACATTTTTAGATTCTGAGTGAAGCGAAGAAGCTTATGGTTTTACAAAGATTTTTATTTTTTTTTTCCGTGGACAACTTTACTACCGGAGAACTTATTCCAATTTTTACGTGTAGTACCTTTATTGAAAGAAAATCAGTGTGAGAAGGTGTAATTTTTCGATTTTCTCAAAAATTTTCTCATCAAATGCGAAAAATCAATAAAAATAAAATTAGGAAAAACTGGAAAATGTACGAAATATATTTGTATAATATTACGATTTTTTTTTTTGTGTATAACTTTTCTACCAGAATTTTGCTCCAACTTATAATCATAGGAATTTTACTAGGGTGCTTTAAAGAGATCATTTTTAGATTTTCTCCGGATTTTTCTCAACAAATGCGAAAAACCAACAAAATATAAGAAAACCGGAGGAATTGGTACATTTAATAAACATTATTGAAGAAAATATATAGAGCTTATTTAATTATTTTACTATAATATGGTATATATTATATTGTTGACAAAGCATCACTATTAACTGACCTCCGTTCAGAATCGTTTTTTCGTAAGCAATGGTTTATCGTTGCTTACAGGTATACATTAAATTACCTATAACAGAGGCTGCATCCGACCCCATTATTTTAGGACGTCTTTTTATTTTGTTTGTTATCCACAATCGATCATCTTCCTCGTCAGACGGGTTTCTTTTTCCACCCCTCCTCTCACCGTCTAGCTGACCCGACACTTATTTGTACGTATTTTTTTTTACCTGTGGGTTGATAAATAGATTTAAATAAAATATCTTACATGTGTGAGCCGGAGAGTTTTGATCCCCCGCGCTCGTCCGCTTCACCTATCGTGTATATTGTCTTACACCCCGCCCCAACTCGCATGCCAGCGCTCGTCCATCACTCGCTATACCAGCATACGCACTTCTCTACGAAGAACATTATTTCTTATCGATGTATTCTTACCGAAACTATTTACTGGCGTACGTGCGACCTCCGTTGAAGGTCGATGGCGTCGGTGCCTATAACGACATCCTTCGTTCCTCTCCCCACCACGACAACCCAATGTTGAATGCGTCGGTATTCAGTGCAGGTGTCCGCATACAGACTGGTGTGGGGTGTAGTGGTACTGCACACAACCGCACAGCGCATCCGAACCGACCACAATTATTTGTATTCGTTTATTGCACCGATTGCATCAGGATAGATTGAGCGACCCACTGAATTAGACCCGTCTGTGCAGCTGTAAATCATACATTACTAATTTAAATCGATTTTCTAAGTACGCAACGTAAAAAAATCGTCTCTATTGATTATTTTCCGACAATCACATTGTAGTAATTGTTACTCGTATTATTACAGGCATTATAGAACGATGCGTAGAAGGCCAAATAAGGATTCGGTTCATGGACATCCCGGTCACGGAAATAGAGGTCAGAGACATGGCAGCCAGGGACATAGTGGTCATGGATACGGTGGTCAGGAACATGGTAGCCATGGACATGAAGGTCACGGTCTTGGCGGCCAGGGACATTCTCGTCACGGACACGATGATCATGGTCACGTCGGTCACGGACATTATGGCAAGAAAACTCAGCATGGGAATGAAGCTCCCGAGGGTTTAGCTGAAGAAGCAAAATCACAACGGACACCAGAAGAACTTGCCCGTCGTACCATAGTGAAAAAAGTCATGGACAAGTGCACACAGTGGTGGGAACGAGCTGTGGAGATGTTACCTGAGAGGTGAGTATCTAAATAATAATATTATGATGATTACTGTTAATTTTAATTTCATTACTAAGGACATCATAAAGCTTATATAGGTACATAAGTGCAGAGACACTAGCACACTGGATTACCAAGTAATGAAATTGCAAGTGCTTTAGAACAGTGTTTCTCAACCCGATGGTCGCGATTCTTTTTGGGGTCGCCAATTGATTATTTAGGGTCATCAAAAATATAAAAAATTGGGTCTCCGCGTATAAAATATATACTTAAGGGTCACTAAAAAATTAAATATTAATTTAGGAGGTCCCAACAGTAAAAAGGTTGAAAAATACTGCTTTAGAATAGAGGTTGGTATAGATTACTGATGTATAAGAGATAATTGGCGTAAATTATGCGTGTTACTGATTTAAATCAATGAGTCGATACCTATAATGTAAAGTTAATTTTATAAATAATTATAAAATATGATAGTGCGATAAAATTTCTTTTTTGAGACAGTCACCCTACCTATCGTAAGTGGATACCATTGAATAATAGTGGATACTAAATATGTGATTTCATATACATCTGTAAGTGTAATACAGTGTGTCTCACCATTTTTCTAACGCTATTAATATTTTTAGATTTTAGATAGGTTTGTCTTCGAAGGGGACATCGATTTGGAGAAAAATTCAATTTTTATTTCTATCCCCTAAGTACCAAAAAAATAAATAAAATAATTATTTATTTTAGAACTTTAACTTAAGAAAATTTTCAAAATAGCTATTTGTAAAAAATATGATTTAAAATATTTTAACGTATTACACATATGCAGTGAATAGTTTCTAAGTAGTTTTAAATTCTATTAAAACTTGTGAAACCGACCCTAACAAGTAACGATGTAGTGAATAATAAATATAACACAAGGTAATAAAACTGTCAAATGATAACTATTTTTCCAATTAGCTATTTTTAATTTAATTTTGTGAAGATAAGTAACTACTACGACCAAACCGTTTAGTATTGTTTTTATTGATATTACGAATATCCTGGTTTTCACCATATTATTTAATTATTTAATCGTGGTGAAAACCGGGTCTATGGTATTCCATTCACGTGAAAAACTGAAAAATAGTATTATCACAGATTCTATGAAACTATAATATATAAAATTATATATAATCTATGGTATTACAATAATATGCAAGATAAATACAAGGTGCAACAGTAAAATGTAAATATAAATACATAACTAACAATTTGTATTGAATATTCGTAGTATTAAGATAAATACATATGATTTATTACTTCTAGAAGATCGTTTTGATATTATTGTACTCAGTGAAACTTGGCGCGATATGGATTTCAATTTAATAATAAATAGATATAAATGATTTCATTATTATATTACAACTAATTAGGCTGATGGTATAACGCTTAAATAATTCATGTAAAATAGTTAGCTGTAGAACTATGTTTTTACAAGAATGTATTTCTTTAGAGATAATAGTATTCTTAAAATAAAACGTAGTCAACAATTTATTATTTTATGTCTTTATAATTTCCTTTTTTTACTAATTTTTTTACTACTCAAATTGTTTTTGTTTGTAAAAGATAAAGTACATTAAATATCTAGGATTACATTATGATGAAACTAAAATGGAATATTCATATTATTTGATTACATGCTTATAGGTGATGTGTAACTATAATAATATGATTTATTTTTATGAAGTTATAACCTAATGTTATTTTAGTTAAAATAAACAACTATTATTATTATTATTATTATATTGCTAGAAATTTATATTTTAAAAATCTTATTATTTAATGAGGTATAAATTCCAAGTTAACCTGGAAACTTATAAATAGAGCAATTTTTAATAGTAATCAAAAAACATATGACATAGATGAAATCATATGGTTCTGTTAGTGATAAAGTTAACATTGATAATGAATTCCATAATTTGTTTGCTAAGGTAGGTTTAAATATGTATGATCATATAAACAAACAAAAAATTATCAAACTAAATTTTAACAATTCTAACCTTAGTAAGCATATTCCTAATTCTATTTTTTGGAATCCTTTTCCTTAAGTGAATAAATAAATCTTATTAAAAATATTAAAAGAAACACCTCCTTCATATTAAATTTTACTACTAATAAGGTTCTTAAAAATACCAGTAAATTCTTAGATTTTTCATTATAAATTAATTTTAATAAATGTTTCTCCTCTGGAATTTTTCCTAACTTATTTAAAAATGATAAAGTAAAAAAAAATGCCAAATTTATGTAATAATTATAGACTTATTTCTTTGATGTTACTTGATTGTTTCTTTGATTAAAATTAGATTAGTTAATTTTTTAGATAAATACAATTCTTTTAGTGACAATTAGTTTGGTTTTAGAAAGGGATTATCTACTAATCATGCCTTGTTTAATACAGGTTTCTGAAATTATTTTTAACCCAATAACAACAAAATAATCATACAAAAATATCTTAAATGTTTTTTTAAATAAATAAATAATACACATAATTTATCAATTAAAAAATGTTGTACAAATAAATTCTAAATATTAATTTCAAATAATAGTTATGGATACAAAACTATTGACAAGGTTATACTACAGTAACCAACTGTTCTATTAATATTAATTAAGATGATGGAGGAGAAAACATCATCTGAAATAATATTTTAAATAACTTAAATATTCGAAATATATATATATATATATATATATAACAGTACTATATACGTATAAAATATATGAATAACACTGTATCTTTTTTTTTTCTTACTGAGTGTAGTATTAGTATTAATGCACATTACTTGGTTCTGATTGCAACGCTTTAAAAGTTTTCTTTAAACATAACAATATGTGTAGAGAATTGTATTTTATTTTTATGTGTTATTTGATTTTTTTTAATTGAATTTGTATATAAAATATCGTTATTGAAATTAATAAAGATTACTTATTCATATTGCCTTAAAATTTGAGCCTGCAAAATAATAAATATTTAATATAAAACCAGGACTCGGATTTTATAGCACTGACAATAACTGAAATATGGGCTATAATAATATGATCTAATAAAATTAAGCGTGATAATACATATATCATAAAAACATAAAAAATACCAAAAAAAAATTGTATTTACCTTTTCTGTTTAATTTATTGAAATATATAAATACATCGCTAAGAAGTCATAAATGTATGTATATTGCTTACTCTGGCATTCTGCTATTTTAATCTGTATTTTATAATGTCTAACAAATGCTATACAATCAGAGCCCTGATAATAACAAAATATAAAATATATTACATACATTATCAGTGGCATTAAATCACACAAAATTCACTTAGGTCAATATAAAATTTATTTAGGGCCCACCAACAGTGTATTGTACTGATAAACGTTTTTAATCAAATTTTATTGCTAAAATTAAAATATACTAATTGGTACTTTAATATTAATTAACAATAATATTAAAAAATGCGTTCTAGGATAATGGAGACGGGTGCAGCCACTGTTATAGGTAATTTAATGAATAGATAACCTCAAATAGATTAAATAGATTCGAAAACCTCAAAAAAAAAAAAACATACGACACTTAAAATTATGTATTTTTGAACTACGCTCGGAATCGTCTTTCAAGTAATGGTTTATCGTTGCTTATAGATAAAAATGAAATAACCTTATGTATCTTACAAATATAGTAAATATACTTTTTATATATATTTAAGAAAATATACACTCCTAGCAGTGTTCAGAATCTTAAAACAATAAAACAGTTAAATTTGAAGTTTAAGAAGCATACACATTCTTCATTTAAAATTCCATCAAACAATTTATTAGAATATCATATTTGTACAGATATAACTAGCTGGATGTAAAAAAAAAAATAAAATAATTATTTTATTAGAAATATACAGTGAGCTAATGTAATCTTAATGTAATCACGTTGGCTATTTTGATTTTATTAACCGATTGATTCGATAAAACATTTTTTTTTTTAAGTAACCAAGTACTGAACTGTATTTTAAGTATCATAATTAGGGCCCGGATTATATGCATTTGCATATGAAAATTTTGTAAAGTTAATAAATAGTTTTTTTTCCTTTTATGTTTTGGGGATGAAATAAAAATTTAATTTTTCTCCAAATTGATGTCCCCCTCGAAGTCAAACCGATTGGAAAAAGAAAAAATCTAAAAAAATAGAGTTCAACTGCACTTTTGGCATAAGGGGGTCCCTTATAGATCGCCCCCTCCCCTTAAGTCATGGCTTTTTACAATTTTATTTTTGTTATTTACCCAAGTAAAATAAGAAAAAATTATGTTTATAAGCTGAAGTTATTTGAAGATTGAGATTTGTCCAGTGTGTGGTAGTGTTAAGATTGGTTAGTGATAAGTCCTGATATGGAAAATATCGTTATGTTTATAAAACCACAAATATCTGAACATTAACTAGAGCTCACTATTTCATGTGTACACGCTTTTACGTATTCGCGTGAAATCAACATTTGTTTCTATAAAATCATGAATTTGATTAATCCGTGTAAACTGACACGTATAAATATTTACGTATTCACGTATTTAAGTATAAACAACTATACCAAATTCCTAACATATAATAATAGTAGATAATAATAATCAGTTTATCGGTTTGATATTGGCATTATAAGGTATAGGGCCATAAATTATTTATACTCGCACTGTAGTACCTAGGTATTACATAATGATCGTTTAATATCTGTGAGTAAATAACATTAAAACACGTGAACACGAATATTTAATCCACGTGTATTAATTATACGGGAATACGAATTATTCATTCACGTGTACACAGACTCCGTATTCATATACGCATTAATTCATGATTTAAATCGAGACCTCTAATATTGACATTAAAATTATTACATTCATTTTTTTCGTATTATTGTATACACGTATTATAACATACAAGAAGGGAATAATCTCTATATTAATTAAAATAGGACGGCATGATATTATGTTTATGATTATTCCTAAATTACCAGTTTCATTATCGATTTATTGTTCGCAGTGGTCGGGTATCTAACAGCCGCTAACGACCACTTGCACGCGCATGCACATGTCACTATATCGAAACGACAGAGACCGTTCCAAATTATGAAATTTAATTTTCATGTTTTAGACCAATAAGCTATGGGAAATTAGACTTATATCCTAATGTTCAATTTTAATTTTCAAAATATATTTGGATTTGTTAACAAATTGTCTAGGTTTCTTAGGAAATCGACTTTTGATTATAAATTTGATATTTATAAGGAATGATATTCCTAAAATATGTACAAATGTGATTCGGTATTTTCACGGAATAATATTGTAGTTTTAGTGGTCTTCAAAACTGAGAATCAAAAATCGGCTTCCTATGAAACCTAGAAAATTTGTTAAGAAATCCATGAAGTATGTCTAATTTCTCACTGCTTATTGGTCCAAAACGTATGCAATCTAGGTGAGCTTTAGCTCCTTAAAGAAAATTTTTAACGCATATGTAATTATTTTACTATAATATGACATTTATATTGTTGACAAAACAACACTATTAACTAAACTCCGTTCAGAATCGTTTTCTGTCATTAGCGGTGGTTTATCGTTGCTTACAGATAAACATTCAATTTCCCTTCGGTACTTCCCATTCCCTACTTTTCATCTATAACAGTGGCTGCGCCCATCCCTATTATTCTAGGGTAGCCATTTTTTACTATTTTTGTTGAAATTTGAACTTAAAACGCTTTTCAAAAAAACTTTGAACAGTTCTTTAAGTTTTTTTTGAGGGGGGAGACTTATGCAATTTTAACCAATTTGGTCTTTCCCTTGAATATCAATTAAACCTCCAATGCTACTACCTAATTTTTGTTTTACGATAGAATAAATTGTGAGTGTAAGTATTTTACATGTATACTCTCTAAAATATCATGATTTAAAAGTTTACGTATTGTTTTTTGTTGCTTTTTTGTCTATGGTTTTTACACGTAAATTATTAAACTTTCCATGATCGTGGACAAGCGTGTTATTGCAGTTGCATAATTAACTAATATAAAATGTTCATTAAAAATATTATACGTACTAAACAAATTCCGGTACCTACGCTGTAATTTATTACGTAATAAACGTAATATAATATGTATTATGTAAATTAAAAATATATTTATATAATATTATACATCTAGTGTTGAAAATGCATCTTATAAATATGTAAATGCACATTAACGATGGTTGCATATTATTATAATAAGAACTTGTCTGTGTATCGTATGAGTATACACCTAATGGTTTAGTAAATAATACATTGTAATCAGATCGGTCGAAAACCAGTTTTTCTATACGCGATACACGTCTATCTATGTATTTATAAACATATTTAAGTATATAATATTATATATTATATAGGTATTTTATTTTGAACTTCTTAGAAAGCCATCCGTGGGAAATAATATTCGACTATCATAATACAATACACGATAAACAGGAAAACTGACGAGTAGTATAGCTATATGTAAAACGAAATAGTATCTACAGATTTATTGTCAGGTTCACAAGAAAACTGGCGTGTGGTATAAATTAGTATAGAATAGTATAGATTCGCTGTTACGTTTTATTCACACATAAGCTTTTAAATAATTATATTTTTTCGATTTTAGTGGAATTTATTGGTTTGACTAAGATATCTGCTTATTTTAAATACTGAACATAGAGAATGATCTATTGGTTTTACTGTAATATCTCTTTTTTTGGATTCTAATTTTGTTCCGATCGAAAAATGATGTCCTTTTTTATGCATTTCCAATCTAGTTGGTCTAAAAAGTTTTAAAAATAATTTGGAAAAACCGGAAAAAAGACATAGAAAATACAGAAAAGTTTATGCCGTTTCGTAATAGTTTCCTTGTTTTCGGTTTTGGTTTTTGTTGAAAATTAGTTTGAAAATTATAATGAATATAATACTTATATAATATATTTTTTTTATAGATATTGTAAACTTTTAAAAACATATTTACATCTTATATCTAAACATCTTTTTTTTAAAGCATTTAAGATAAAAAAATTTAAAAATCGTAAATATTACGGGTTTTCAAAATATGTATAAACGAAATTCGTTCAGAATCGTTATTCGTTAGCAATGATTTGTCGTTGCTTACAGATATAAATTAAATAACTTTATTTACTTATCCTACTTTCCTAACTTCCTATAATCCCACCTAAAAGCAGTAGCGCACGCAGGATATTTTTCGGTAGCGGTTTTGTTTATAATAAATTCTTAGATAGGGGATAGCACAAATTGTCAGTATATCACTATCGTTTTTATTACCGCACACATGATTTTTGATGAAATTAATTTTTTTTATTTTGTGGCATAAGATATTAGGTATATGTTGTTGAATGTAAAATTTGATTTTAAAAAAAAAATGTAATGAAGGAAGACATTTCGAAAGGGGTTTTGACCTCCTAACCCACTCACTGTGTGTGCCACTGCCTACAATCTTGGCGCACCCTTCAGCGGTGTCAGATTGTTTTATTGAATTTTTCAAATATAGCCGGTGAAAAAGTCTGTTTTTCATTTTTTAAGCAGTTTTTATAATAACTGAGAAAAATACGAAAAGACTTAATATGAAAACGAACAAATTTACGACGTACAATTTCATCATTTAAAATTGTTACGTTTTATATTTTTTACCAAAAGTATTGTTCTAATAAAATAACAAAAAGTGGCCTTTTTTGTTGGATTTTGAATATACTATGTGGATTAGAAAGTCGTTTTTGAATAAAATTATCCATGTCATTTTTTAATAGTCAGGCAAAACCAGAAAAAAACGTCAAAAAGAATAAGAAAGTTTACAGAAATAAAGGTTTTATTATTTTAAATTTTGTTTTATTGTTGTAACTCAATTAAAAATATTCATTGAAACTTAAAATTTTAATAGAGCACTTATTTGGAAAGGAAATCTACAAGCGTCTAGGGAAAGAAAATCTGAACAGCTATAAGATGGCCGATTACTACATTATCATACAACCATTATCATTATCACTTATAGATTATCACTAAATTAAGAAAACATATTGTATTAGTTAATATTTTATATTAACTATATTCTATATTAATAGTTTATAAAGTTTATTACAGTTTATTTTTCTTGGTATAATTCAATTATTTGTGAAAGTAAGACAAATTAACTTTTTAACTAGTTAATACCTTTGTTCAATTATGTATAATATTCATTGGTAAATAATTTAAAATAAAATATAAAATATAGCATGTTTCAGGTAATATTTTATTGAACTGGTCATAAAAAACCTAAAAAATAATATAATGTTTACATATTAAAAATTAAATATAAATGAAAATAAAATTAAAAAAATATTATGTTGTTGGTAACACTTGTACATTTATTTATAAACAATAAGTAATAGAAAAAAAAATTAATTTGTGATTCAGTTCATAATAATCTAACTATAAAAAAAATTTATTTTATTCACATATTCACAAATAAATATCTATGGAAATAAATAAAAAAATATAATGTTGCTGGTAACATTTGTACATTTTTTAAAACAGCCAAAGTAGGTCTGGCGGTAGAGAAACATTTCTTCAAAACTTTGAAATTCCATCAAACATTTTTTCAAAATTCGATAATTTGTCTTTTTAATTTGGCAAGTAGATTGGTTTGATATTGTTGAATTATTTTACTGTACCAATTTTCCCGTTTTCACAGGTTTTTACCAGGTGTTTCGCATGTTTTCACTCGGTTTTTAACATTTGTTGGGTAAAATTTTGGGAAAAATAAAAAAATGATCTCCTTAAAATACCTTTTCATTTAGATTTACTTTTAGAAAAAGTGATATCATTTCAAATCGGAGCAATTTGCTGGTAGAAAAGTTGTACACAGAAAAAGGCAATATTATTTTTTTACTAATTCCTACATTTCGTACAGTTCCCGTTTTTCCTCATTTTTTTCGGTTTTTTACATTTTTTGAGAAAACTATTTGGAAAATCGAAAAATTACCTCCTTAGATAAAATTTCCTTTCAGAAAATAAGCTACACTTTTTACATCTGAACAAGATTTCTGGTAGAAAAGTTTGCACAACAAATCAAGTCATATTTTGTGATTAAAATATTCCGAGCAAGCGACAGCTTGGGTCTCTAGATAAATGCATTTGTTTTTTCCTTGTTTAGGTAAAAGGGGGAAAAAAATGCAAACAATTTTGTTCGGAACCCGGGTTTGAACTTGGGACCCCTACGAATAAAATAGACATGTATAACTATTGAATCACGACAAATATTATTAAAGAAAGACAATATTGAGTTATAACATAATATATAATATCAAAACTTCAAAAAGCTATAATTTTGAAACTTAGTCCACTCAATTCTGACTTTATAATCGTTCATAAATCAGTAATATGCATATGTTAAAAAAAAAAAAATGAAAAATTAGATTTGTTCCATATAATTTTTTACACAATGATTTTCGTTTAAATTGGATATTAATATTCCCTTATAAAAAAAAAAAAAAATACTACATTAAGCTTATTTTATTTTTTTTTTAACACAAAGTAATACTCTTAATGAATCTCCTGCAAATTTTTAAGCATTTTTGTTAAGTCTAACAATTTAACACCACAGAGTATCTACTGAATAAAAATTATATATAAAATTCTCAAAATTTAAATGTCTAAAAATAGCTCAAAAATGGCTTAAATTTTTAAACATTTTACCATGTCTAGAAAAGGCAAATGTAAGTCCATAGAGTTGATACGAATATTTTTATTTGAATTACAACAAATAACAAAATTGAAAAATAATAAAAGGATTATTTTCATAAATTTCCCGTTTTTCTTACGTTTTATTCTGGTTTTCCAAGATATTACAAAAACCACATAGAAAATCAAAAAATGACCTCTTAAAAATACCATCTGGACAACATTCCCTTTCAGAAGTGGTTTCGCACGCATATATCGAAGCAAGAATTTTGGTAGAATTTTTGTACACAGTATAAAAATAAACATCTTAGTAAAACCAATACATTCTTTGCTACACTCAGAATTTTAAATAGAGATATAATTTTGTAAAAAGTTTACCTATTTAATATTATTTGTACATACCTTTAATAGCATAATATATAATATTTAATCAATAAATAAATTAATACTCGTTTAATAATACTTTTTATTAAATACCTAAAATGTTCTTTTTGATTTTTAAACCGATTAAACTACCCTGATTTTGGCTTGAAAAACCAAATAGTTCGTAACATCTCTACTAAATATACACAATGAACATAGCCAATTACATAAGCAACAATAATAGAGTCTATTTTAAAAGAAAAACAATTTACTTGCACCATCAAGTTTAAAATCGTAAAAATGTAAATCAAATTGTAAAAAATGTAATGATGAGCACAATAGTGGTGATAAGCTGTAAGTGATAATGATAATGATTGCATGATAACGTGATTTAATAACGCAATGATTTATCTTAAGCACAGATATAAATCAAATATCTATATTCTATACGTATCTTACCTTCCAAACTTCTTACAACAGTGGCACACCTATCAGCTCTTTCTTTTTACTTATGTATATTAAGTTGTAGAAGTAGATATTCGTGTGTGAATTTAAATACTAGTCAACTAGTAATTTTATTAATATTATAATTAGCTTAAATTTATTCTCGTATTTTAAGTCTTATTTATTATCGATATTTTAATTGGGTGGAAGTTATTTTTTTTTAATAATCTTACTAACGCTTCGGACTCTCTAATAATTATTTCATTTTATTATTATTTATTTCAAATTATTATTTATTCCTTAAAGTAATTAAGAAAAATCATCTTTTACAACATTCACATAGGTAATATTATATTTATAATACAAAATGACCTTGGTTTTTGTGGGTGTGTTATCTAACGTCATTTATTATTTTCCGGACAGGTAAAGTGGTAGGTATCTTTATGTATAATTGGTTTTTGTAGTCAGCCCAAAAATATATAGGTCTACCAATAGGCTATACTTAAAAGTTAGATATTATCGCCGTTATTTATTAAGCGAAAGTATCATTATGATCTTACAATACCTAATACATTGCTTTAGATTCTGAGCGAAGCAGCGAGGAATGCATTTGTTTTATAATGATGTTTAATTTTTAATTTTTTTATATTTTGTACACGATTTCAACCAGTAATTTTGCTCCGATGTATCAAGTATACCACTTTTTCTAAAAGGAAATTTTATCTAGTTTGTGCATTCGGTAGGTCATTTTTTGATTTTCATAATAATTGGGAAAACCCGGTAAAAACATAGAGATTAACGAATAAATATTTACTGGATAAATAATTAGAGACCTTTTTTGTTGCATTTTTAATCTAGTTGGCGAATAACAGTCGTTTTTGATTTTTCTTACATTAAATTCTCCTGTATATTCTACTTTCTCAACGTCTGACTTACAACAGTGGCTCATCCATTGTGTGAATTGCGAAGTATGTTCGTCTTTTTTTTTTAATCTTCTATATAAATAATAAATTATTATTATTTAATACTTATTAATTACGAACAACTGAGAATACGATGGGTGGCTTTCATAGAAAGTAATTCTGATTAATTATGTTTAATTCTGACAAAGACCGGGGATACGTAAAATACTGGATAATATTGTGTCAGAACCGTAGTTTTTTGGAAAAATATTTTGTAGGAACCATTTTATGCCGGATAAAGAATTCGTCGGAATCGTATTTTGTTGGAAAATAATTTTTAGCAATCGACGATAACATACAATCACGAAATTATATTAAACGATTCCGACAAAATACTTTTCGATAACTTATTTTTCCAATAAAATACGATTCCGAAAAAAACTTTCCGACATAATATTTTTCCGATAAAAAACTTTCCAACGATTTTTTTTTCCAATAAATACGGTTCCGATAAAATATTTTTCAACGAATTATTTTTTCGAAAAAAAAAAAAAACACTTTCGTTTAGTAAAAATGCTCGGATTTTTTCATACAATACCTTGTTAAAAGATGTGAAATTTCTGTCTGGTAGCAATTTTTTCAAATTTCCTCAACAATTTTTACAAAGAATTAGGTTTAACGTTATTATTTATTTGACGAGGAAAATACTCCGGGTTTTTCAGGGATTAATTTAATTAATGCAGAATTTCTGGCCGGTAGTATTTTTCTTGAAATTCTCATCAGTTTAAATTCTAGGTTCTTTTTTTGGTTTTAATTTCCCAGACAAGACGTTTTTAACCAGTAAAAATTCTACAATTTTTTTTTGTCGTGCTTTAAAATATTTTCTATTCATGCAGTAGTACTTCATTTGAAAATTCGTTCTATATTCTCAATAATTAAAAAAACAAAGACGCTGTTCTAGGATGATGGGGAACTGTTATAGGTAGCCGTGTGATATGTTAACCATTACTACGAAAAGACGATTTTGAGGGGAGTTTGATTAATAGTGTTGCTTCGTCATCAATATATCTACCATATTATGATAAAATAATAACATATGCATTATGTTTTTTCTTTAACAATATTTGTTTAATATTGTTTCTATTTTACCGTTTTTCCTAAGTTTTTCCTGGTTTTGCCCATTTACTGGGAAAACTCTTAGGGAAATAAAAAAAAATGACCTCCCTAAAGTACCTTCATAGTCATATTTCTTTCCGAAAAAGTATTATAATTGAAAATCGAATCAAAATACTGGTAGAAAAGTTGACCTCAAAAAAAAATAATTAAAAAATAAATGCTAAATAGCTTAATGTTATGCATCGAGATACTGAACGATGACGCTAGCAACTATATGTGCTAGCCCGGATTAAAACATTAGGGGCCCCGGGACCAAACTTTTCAACAAGCTCTAGTTGAAAGACTAATAATTAGTAATAGAGTAAAATGTTTACAAAGTGTGTTATAAGAAAAGAAAAATTATAAATAGTTTGACATCATATTATAATCAGATCTTTTAGATCTCAATTCAAAAGTCACAAGTTTTAATTAATTAAATAAATACAAATGTATTATTTTTAACAAAGTAACTAGTAGTTTCTACTATACGTAATAATACAAATGATACCGCGAAGTCATTATCAACAATAAAATATCAAAATATCAAAGTACAAAATTAATGGTCAAATGCATACACAGGGTGTCCCACGAAGAGATACCTATTGTAATGTCTTCGGAGATAATAATGATAATCAAATTTTGTTTTTTAATAAATACTAAAAACTACAAATATTTATATTGCAATTATTTTTTTATATTTTGAAAAAAAATAAAAAAAATTGAAAATAAGAGTTTTATACAAATTTCTAAAATCTAATAACATATAGTTTTAGATAAATTGTATAGAGTTTATTTTTTGAAAATTTTAATGAATCAAACGTTAGGAAAAGTACCTCCAAATTTTTCAAAAACAACAAAATAAAAATTATGTTTTTAAATTTGTTACCAAAACATCAAATAATTGCAATTTAAATATGTTTTGATCTAATCCCAATGATTAATATAAAAAAAACTAGAATTTGATTATCCTTATTAGGTATCTCCATATATATTAGAATTGATATATCTTCGTGGGATACCTTCTATAAAGAAAATACTGTGGAAAAACTGAGGCCCTGGGAATAAGGTGACCTTTGCCCTCTCTGACCTGGGCTTGTATATGCGTATTAATCAAAGGTTTATTGAGCACAATATTACAGTATAACACCATATCACGTATTATCAAGTTATATTGATCAAAAAATTATATGTAAACATGGCGATTGGCGTCAAATGAGAACATTAGTTATAGCTATCTAGTATTCTACATCTATTGTTATTTTTACTGTTTTTGCGTGTACCTATATTGTTTAACTATACATTTATTTTATTGTTGTAGGTTGCGGTACTGCATGCAGCCATCTCATTTCTTAATGATTTTAGCCGTTGGTATGGTCAGCGTTTCAATTATCGAAAACTCAGCAAAGATGGTATATAAATTCGACATTGACATTGTAGTCGTCAAGCCTAAGTCAATTGTTAATTTTATTTACTTAACATCTTTTTGTCTGCTCATGGGCTCCCAGTATTGGATGACAATCGTTTCCGGTGAGCTTATACTACTATATATATATATATATAGTATATATATATATATATATTAAACCAGTGCACGTACGTTGCAATATGGTGCAATATAGTTTGCGATTTTTGAGACAGCGAACTCTATATTCAAACGCGTATAATGGTCCATGTTAATTATTAAAAGGATTCTGTTCAAAATACATATTCTGTTATTCATTAACCTAACCTAACCTAGCCTACTCTAAGCCATTTAGAACGATAATACAACTTTTTTACTAGAAGACTTGCTTTTATTTTTAAGTGTAGCACCTTTTCTGAAAGGAAATTAATGCGAGGGAGGTTTTTTTCGATTTACTCAGGAGTTTTCCCAGAAATGTGAAAAACCCGGATCAACACGAGAAATCTGGGAAAAACGGTACAACATTAAACAAATAATATAAAGAAAATATATTAGTTGGATTACACATATAGGCGCAATTAGCTCAAATATTTTTAGGGGGCTGAAGTCTCACAAATAAGAGATTTTTTACCACTTGAAGTACAAATTTATTGTTTCAAATATGTTAAAATAAGTATTACCTACTACAATATTACATTTTCATTTCTAATTACACAATAAACCTATACAACAAATAAATTATAATATGATGTATCTACCCTTTATTATTTTAACAATATTCTGCGTTCTTCTAATCTCACTCAGAAAATCTCGCCGGGACAAAATTTCGTAAAAAAAAAAAAACAAACAATCATCCAATTGATTTGTTTGTTTTTTTAATACATTAATACATAATATTAATTAATACATTTTTAATACATTTAATTCATTTTAATACATTTTTATATATATATTAGAGTTTGGAAAAATCCGAAATTGACGAAGTTCAATAATCTGGATTTTTGAATATAATATAATAATATATACAACTTTTTCAAGGTCAAAATAGCTCAAAGAAAAATACGTTTACTACATAATATGGTAACGTACGATTTCTTTGTTATTATCAAAGCGAGGGATCTATTGGTTCTATTATATGATATGAGTTTTTAATTATTATTATATTTTTTTTGCGGGATTCAAATTTGGCGAGATTTTCTTCGGGCGTGATTTTGTCAGGACAGGATTTGTCTCAACAGAATTTTAGTGGTGGAATTCTGTCCGGATAACTTTTATGTGGGTATGATTGAAACTTACTATAAAGTAGTTTAATACTATAAAAAATATAGAAAGATTTTGTTCTGGATCCTCTGGGTTCTGATAATAGTTTAGCTTTTTAGTATCAGAATATGGTGAATCGGTGTATTATTTACTACTTAGTATTTTATAGTTTAAAAGAATTAAAATTAATTTAAAGAAAAGTTCTCTCCAAATATCTTTCTTATCTAGGATTGCTAGTAAACAAAATTCCTGCAAAAAATATTGTCGTCTAGTTTGTGAGTATAAGAAAGTCGTTGTTTGATTTTCGGTATTGTTTTCAGAAAATATTTTAAAATGAACACAAGGGTTTTATAAATTGTAATAATTGGGTGAAAAAGCAAATTTGAGTTTTATATTTTATTTTTTTTTATAAGCATCTAAAGATAAAAATATGTCATATTTACTTTACTTCACTTTGAATTGTTTTTCGTTGGTAATGGTTTATCGTTGCATACAAACATAAATTAAATATCTTTATAATAAATCCTAGCTTGTCAACTTCTCATTTTCAATAGAGGCTGCACCCATCACCACTCCCCAGCATCAGCACTTTTTTGTTAATGTTAGGTTATAATAATTTAAGTAAAATCAAAAAACAACGTTCTAGGATAATAGGGACTGGTGCAGATACTGTTATAGGTAATTTAATGTATGCAGCAAAGATCTGTTAGCAACGATTAATTATTGCTAACGAAATACGATTCTGAGTGGAGTTCAGGTGATAGAGATGTTTCGTCAACATTACAGAAAGTAATGCCTATTAAATTGTTTTACCATAATATGACATATTATACACAGGGTGATCAATCTATCGTAAGATACTCGTTAACTCGAAAAGTATTTACTAGTACTAGTACTCGAAAGTACTTTTTCAGGAATTTGTTTTCTAGGATATTTAAAAAATAAGTTGTTCTACAATTTAATATTTACGTTATGTTTTTGTCACGCTTATTTTTGGGAGTAAAATCACAGCCTACTTTTGATTTTCAAAGACAACCTACATTAAAAAGTTCATAAATAGATAGAGTATTAGTTAAAATAAATTTTGGTGTTGAAATTTTTGATTTCCGTCTATCCGTTGACGAGATATTCCACTTTTAAGTTTTGATTGGGGGAGAGTAGTGGTATATTATTAACACACCATGCGTCGTACTACCACACAAATAATACTTCACTACTCTTCTCCAACCCAAACTTAAAAGTGGAATATCTTGTCAACGGAAATCGAAAATGTCAACGCTGAAATTTATTTTAACTAATACTCTATCTATTTATGAACTTTTTAATATAGGTTGCCTTTGAAAATCAAAAGTAGGTAGTGGTTTTACCCCCCCAAAATAAGGGTGACAACACAAATATAAAATCGAAGAGCAGCTTGTTTCTTAAATGTTTTAGAAAAGAAATTCCGGAAAAAGTTAATACTTTTCGAGATACTGAGTTTCTTATGATAAAATTGATCACCCCGTGTAATATATGTCATATTATGGTAAATCAATTTAATAGGGATTAAATATTATCATTAATAATATTTTTTTAATTTACCGTATTTCCCGTTTTTCCTTCTTTATTTTTCGGTTTTTCATATTTGTTGAGAAAACTCCTGAGAAAATCAAATAATGACCTCTTTAAAATACCTCTCCACACCGATTTCCCTTTAGAAAAAGTGCTACACGTAAAAATCGGAACACGTTCTCTGGTAGAAAAATTGTCCACAGAACAAAACAAATAAAATAATAATAAACATCTTTGAAAAACCTAAAGCTACTTCACTCCACTCAGAATCTATACATGATTTAATAAGTATTTGATGTTTTGGATAATAATAAAATTGTATCACATTATGTTGATCTAAAAAAGTTCTATCTATTAAATTTAAAATATTTAGCGAGTACAATTTCATATTTAATAATTGATAGTTCAACAGTTCATATTATATTATCATCATATACCTTATACAAAGTATAATGTATTACACGATTTAAGATAGTACTATCTTAAATCGTGATGTATACTAATTATTAATACCATAGACTTTTGCTTAATGCTTTCATTATGAATATTAAATTATTTTAATGTTTAAAATTTAATAACTAATAGTTTAATTTGTTATGATTCTTGACAATTAAAATCAAAAAAATAAATTTATAATATATCACAGGACTATGCATAACCATTAAAAGAATGTGAATTTTTTCCTGAAGTAAAATAAATGTAAACTAATGTACATTACATTACCATCTATAAATTGCACTGTAGAAAGATTTTTCAGCACTTTGCGCTTAGTCAAGATATAGCTAAGGTCAACAATGAGCGAGAAAAATCTTGATGGATTATACATGATCAGTATTCATAGAGAAAAAGTCGACGATAAAGAAAAATAAACTGAATTATTGACAATGTTATAAAAAATGTTGATCTTAAAAAAAGAAACTTGTAATTTTTGTTTTCACATCAATAGGTATTTCATGTTATAATAATATTTATTTTATTATTTTATTACAATGTTATAATGTAATACATTGATTTTAGCATTTAACAGTATTTCTAAAGCTAATGTTTACTTAATTACATACTCCTTTTCAAGAAATACCAATATCTAGTATCTATATTTCTAAGTTTGCAAGCGGTTTTTATTTCAGTTTTATTATAGGTTGGTCAAAATATTGCCCCCTCTCAAAAACTGACGTTACTCGAATGCTTCCATATCTAACATATTGTATGATATTTTAATGTTTTATATTTTATCATTATACTTTACATCATCATATCTTATTTTATAATTTTCCTTTCAATTTGAGAAAAAAATTAATGAATGGCGTACATTGGCTGACGCTCATCGCGGTGATAACGCCATGTAAATGTAAACATAGTAATATGGGTAATTAATTTTAGTGTTCAAACGTCGAAAATTAAACTAGCGATTTCTTCTACTTAATATATAATATATTATATATGTTACAGGAAGAGTACGAAAATGGGTAGTGTACACATTACCCAGGTAATGAACAACTTATTCATATAAACAGTATACTATATATATTATCCACCTTAAATACGTACAATGTATATATTATCCAGTGTGCTATGGATAAAGTAGGTATCAAGTAAATAAAAACCAAACAATTTTAATTCGAAAAAAAAAGTTATATTTTATATCTAAAAAAAATTTGAAAAATTAAATAAATAAAGTTATTTATTGGAACAGATCAAATTCGGGTGGCATTTGGAGTTGCAAAGTATCTCCCCAGATTTACATTTAAATTTATTTGATAAATATTTACTTTTACACGGACATTTTTTAAAACCCTGACAGCCAAAAAGAGATTGTGCATTACCAGGGCGGATTGGCTACCGGAATTTCGGGAGATTTTCTTATGGACTGGACTGCTTCGTAGGCAAATATTTTTAAATATTTTTTCGAATTATTTTTAATTTAATAAACAAATCGTGATTTATGAATGTTTTTTGACAAAAAAAAAAGTAGAAAAATAAACAATAGAGATAGTTACCTAGATTAGGTATGGCAGATTAGTTTTATGTAATGTTCATGGTTTTATTTGATCTATGGTATAGCATTAGCTACTTCACTTGAAGATTTTTTGTAGCTGACACTAAATATCTAATTTCATGGTTCAGAAAATACAGAAAATTGATTTATTGAATAAAGTTGAAGATGAGTGCCATTTTTATTTCCGAGTTCATAGTATTGATTATCACTAGTAGACATAATCGCAAAAAGTACATTCTGTGGATCACCTTTACTTCTGTCAACTTCTGATAATTTGATTCTAACTGTATCACTAACATTGCATGGTGGGGATTCGTTAATAGATCTGAATTTCATTTTTCTTGCTTGTTGTTCCAGAGACAATTTTAAATTTTTTCTCTCTTTTTCTATTGTGCTCTAAAACATTTTTAATACAAATAAATAAACATTCGTCTAAATATAACTTGTTGGTGATTATTACTTGTATTTTAAATAAATCACAAAGATATGTTTATTCATTACCAAGAGTACATAATTCACAGCAACGAGATACTATTATACTTTATTATTCTGTTAAACAAAAAATTGAATAAAACGTACCTATGAAAAAGAAAAATTACCATATTATCGAAAATATGATTGTCTTTTTGGTCATAGTTCAATACAACACTTAGAAATTTGTCTACTGCTTCAGCTGGAAATAAAGACGACGATAGTCCAATTTTCACATCAGTTCCAAACATGGTCATGTATGGTATCTTTTAATACCATGATGATAAGACCTATTTTTCATCAACTATACGAATCGTAAACCGTCGAAACATGACTTACAGTTGTTTGTTTTCATCCATGTTGTTAACATTTTCTGTACATCTTAGTTTGCTCTCTCGACACTCCCTTGAGATTGACTGTGGCGAGGTTTTCTATGAACAATATTTATTGTGTCCCACATTTCTTTTAAATCTTCTATTATTTTATTTATAAACTCTCGACTTTTGTTTGATTGTAGTATTATGGGAGCTCCGAAAATACAAAATATGTAATAAGTTTGCAACTTCTTATGTCCTATTTGTTTTTAATGGTCTTAATTGAATGAATTTAATTAGGTGATCCTGATTTACCATAATAAACCGGAACTCTCCACCCCCCTGCGATTGCATATAGATTAGATCAACTTGGTACCTACTGTTCATTTGTGCACCAATAATAATAACGGTTTATTTCTTCGGAAATCTAAATGATTTATTTGGTTTTTTTTTTTCGGTTAATTTTACGTTTTTAATTTCGGATAAGATGTCATAATATTTTCTTCTCGTTTAATACGCTGAATTCTTATTATTTTTACTAATTAGTTTATTGAAACTGTCGTAAAATTTCTCTTTTTGAGAACACATTTTAATAAAATAAATAATACAACTTTAATAAGCCGAACAAGTGAACATAAAAATTAATAGTACAGCACTGAAGTTTAAAATTATACAGTAGGTATCAGTGCACACGTTTTATCAACATATATATATATATAATACAATTGATATTTTATCGTATTTTATTACAAAAATAATACCTGTCATTGATATTTAATCGTGTTTTATTTTATCAAAGCACTTTATCCACTCACAGGTAGATAATATATAAATCACTTTGTACAGAATAAACGCTTTACAAGTAATATTTTTACTTCATTCAATAGGCATGGGTAGTGTTCACATTATCTGGGTAATGTGTACATAATCCAATTTTCGTACTTTACCCGTAACATAAATATAATTAATAATTCTATATATAATGCAGAACACTCCTCGGCGTTTGTCGCATATAGCTGTTGGGGTGGGGGCTTAGGAATTTTTTTAACACTTTTTCCGTTTTCGACCGCTGAAAAACACTATTTTGAGTTTTTACGCGACCCCCGGCTTTACAGTTTTCATTTTCCAATTTAACTTAATTTTCCGTTTTTCAAAAACGTGTTTAGTTCCGTCCGGCCGGCAGTTCTTTAATACCGTTTCTCACAATTATTGGTCGTGACGTCATAATTATTCGTCTATTCGTCACCGAGCGTACCCGCCTCGGGCTGTAGCATTCTACCGGATCGCATACCATATTTCGCCGTTTTCGGTATTAAATTCGACCGTATCTGTACGTTTTCTTTGGTTTAACGCTCGAATGGCGCTCATTTTATTTCGCCGTTACGTGATACCGCTTTTTTCAATTGTTTACGCGTATTCAATCCGATATTAATTGAATTGAAATATAACGTATATGGTATATGCCTTTGAACTATATAAGGTTATTGCGTATGTAGTTCTCACTTCATTATTTTTCAAAAAATAAAATGGCAGCATAAGTGGGCTGTGCTTTTATTGGCTAATACGAGGTCATAATTGGTGGCAGTATTTATTTATTTGAACTGTTGATAATAGAATGAACTAAAATATACTTAATGTCTGTATTACAAAATGATATAATATACAAAATTGCATAGTTTTAATTATTTTATCATACTGTTTAATTATTCATAATACCCAAGTTAGGTTAGGTTGAGTTAAATATCATGTAATGATATTTAACAATGTATATAGAAAATTAGTTGTTTTAATTTCGGCGTTTAAAATGCAGCATTGTGGACGCTGTGTATGGCTTGTTGAAAATACTAAGTGTGTAACTGCCTAAATTAAACAATTTATTTTTCTTTCCAAATGTTTTTATATTTAATATCGTAGAACATTATAAAACCATTAAAACCAGTTTCCATACAATAATAATAGGTAATACAAATATTCACTCTGTTAATCCAAGTTAACGAGCAAGACGCGTGTCCATCCTGTTCTTATAAATTATAATGATTAAACCTACACGCACCTAAATAATGCGCATTATCGGTTTTTCTTTATTTTATAAAAAAGAAAATAACCTTGACCGCGGTACCATTAGAAAACACGATTTTACATATTCTACGAGTTCTTTATATTATAGATATTATTTTGAATTACCTTCACGGCGTCCCGATGATCGGTATATCGTGTTTTAGTCTATGTTGAAAAATCTTCGTACTTAATAAAATGTTACACGTTAAACTATTTGTTTTCTGTTTGCACCAAATAACATTACAGAACAATACATTTTGCAAAAATAATGGGTAATTGAATATCTGTAATTGTTACATTCATACATAGGTACAATGTATTTATTTACAATCATATTATATTCATATCTAACTTTGATGGACTAGATAATTTGTATAACTACTAGACGGTAGGTTATAAAATGTTAGTCTATATTTCTTTTAACGCTCATTCATCATCAATCACATAATTTCTAGTACTTTTAATAGAATTTCAAACAGATACCCATTTAAAAGAGACAGATATATTTCGTACGATGAGTTGGCCACTAATGCAAGTAGGAAGTTGGGAAGGTAGTTTATAAAGTGGAATTTAATATATGTCTGTACGCAAAAATTAAATATTGTTAATGAAAAACCTAACAAAATTCTCGGTTTTTCGCAATTATTTTGAAAACCCGTTGGAAAATCAAATATAATCTCTCCAATGCAACAAGAAAAGACAATTTTCAGAAAAACGATACACTTGAACATTGGAGAGAAATTTATTTTCAAAAATTTGTTCACAGATAGAAAAAAAAAAATATAAAAACCTATATCATAATAAATCAATAGATGACTCGCCAAGTTCTAGATACATGATGTTATTTAATTAATACCATTGATAACGAAAAACGAATTGAAGGGAAGTTTAGTTAATAGTGTTGCTTTGTCAACATTATATATGCCATATTATGGTAAAATAATTACATATCTATTATATATTTTCATTAAAAATATTTGTTCAATATTGTACCTATTTTCCCGTTTTTCTTAAATTTTTACTAGTTTATTTCATTTATTGGGAAAATTCCTGGAAAAACTTTCTTTAGGTACTACCGCAGTTATATTCTCTTTCAGAAAAAGTGCTATAATTGAAAATTTGATTAAAATTGATGGTAGAAAAAACGTCCAAAGTAAAAAAACAAAATACTAAGTACTTTTTTTTTAACACCAAGTACGATTTTTAATGAACTTCCAATTAAATCTTTAAGCAATTTTATTTCGTCTAACAATTTTATCCACAGAGTACCTACTGAATACAAATTACGTACAAAACCTGGAAAATTAAAATATCTATAAATAGCTCAAATGTGGATAAAATGTTTTGTGAAATCGACCATGTATAGATAAGGCAAGGTTTTCTGTATAAATGTCAAGTCCTTAGGAATATTTTTAATTAAATGACAATACAAATTGTTTGTGGTTCTTTTTTTTTTTTAATAATATAATATTATATTTTATATCGCTAGTTCAAAATATACAAGTAAAGGTATATAAGAAAAAGAAAAATTAGTATTGCTTTTCACTAAGGTAAAACCTCGTACTAATAAGCAAGAATATTTAATATAAAAATTACAAACATGAAACATTGATAAGAAAGATATAAACTGATACAATATTAAATGTAGGTTACAAAACAATAAATAAATATTTATTACATGTATAATTTTAATTTTGACTTCATTTTGTTTTGAAAAATAATAAGAATATTGAGAATAATATAAATAAAACACTCATGTATCTTTAAATATGTAACTTATGAATTATTGAAAAACCAGTTTTTTAGCATAAGCTTAGCACGAAGATAGTTTTTTCAATTTAATTACGAGTATTCTTGGAATCACATCCAGAGATCTTAAATCAACTTGTATTTACGTGTTTGCAGATTTTTTGTTCTTTATAAATGGTAATTTGAAAAAGGTTTTACTTGTGTTGTAAGGTTGATTTTTAAACATAATTGAATTTGTTTTGAAAGTACAATAAGTAATTTGATTTTTGTATAAGTTTTTAATAACTAATACTCGTAGTAGTTTGAATAATTTAATCGAGGGAAAAGTTTTTGGTTTGCCTACAATTATTTTTATTACATTTTTTTGGGCAACTGCTAACTTTGAGATTAATAAAGTGTTTCAACTACCCCAAGCAATTATTCCGTATTGGATTAGTCATTGCAATCACTAGTTATTTTATAGTATAAGATAACATATTATCATTTGTAATATTTGTTGCCCAATCACATAAAAAAAGACTCAAAGACTATTACGGAAAATTATTAATATTTCTATTGTGATTGATATGGAATATTATTATAATACTTAGGTAGTTAGTTATATTATTATATTTATAATTATAAATGCATATTTTTTTTGTTCTTTACAGGATTGAGCTTGTACTTTAACTTATCCAAACACACTTTCGGTGAAGTCCAAAAGATATTGTTTCCCAGATATTTTTCGTCAAACAGCGTGCTTAGCGGCATCGTTCTCAGCCAATTCATAAAAATATACGGAACTTTGAACGAATGGAACTTTTACACGAGTTTACAGGTGTGTTAATAAATTCTTCTTATTTGTATAGTTATTGTATTTATTTGATTAATACTAATGGTATTATATGATTGATATCTCTTTATCTAATCTTCTGTTCACGATATTAACTTGTTTCTATATTAGCGGTATAATAGCTGCAATAAAATAAAGTTGATAAATAACTAATATTATACGTTAATGCCATTATAAACACGCTAGTATATTATATATTATTATTTATATATATATTTATATATTTATTGTGTTGTATGGAAATAAATCTCATTTTTATAACTATGAGTACAAATATATATCTTTAGTATCATGTAATATAAAAAGTAAAATTAATTAATAATCTAAAAATTACAAAATGAATAACTTTACATATAGAGACAAAATCATAGCATAACATTATATAACATGTTTATAATAACAGATAATACATAATACGAGTATTATTTATTGTATATTATTATCATTACAAAAAAATAAGCCTGCACCAGCAAAATTACCGACTAACATAAAAATTATTGTAGGAGATAATAGGGAGTAATTTCATTTCCATTTACGTATGAAAAATATATCTTTATTACGAGTATTCTTCTTTTTCTTGTAGTTTTTATAACTCTTTAAAAGTTTTTGCTGCTAAAACAACATTGCACCACCTGTTTCTATCATGCACCAGTTCTATCGATGTTTCATCTCCCATTTCTTTTAGGTCTTCGACTGAATCGATTCACCTTTTCCTAGGTCTTCCCCGAAATTGTTTTCTAAGCGGTTTCCACTCCATTTCTGATTTGACTATATTATTCTCCCCTCTTCTCATAATGTGTCCAAGCCACTGTAGTCTTTGTCCTTTAATCTAGCTGGTCACTGGTTCTATATAAATCATATCATATAATTTCCTACTATATCTTCTTTAAGATTATATCTTTTTAAGAAAAACCTTAAAAATGCAATAAATTATGCATTTAAAGTCTCAAAAAATGTAATATAAAATGCACTTAAAATGGTTTTTAATTTAACTTTTATATTTATTCTGTTATTACTGATATCAGTATATTGTATGCATTAAACTTTATTTGTTTAATAAAACAAATTATAATACAGTTTGTGTAAAATAAAAAATACGTGTATAAAGATGTTATTTTTATAAAATTTAATTAAAAATACTGGAAATGATCTAAAAATTAAAATATGACTTAAAAATTGACCTTAAAAATTAAAAAAATCTAAAAATGCAAAATAAAAGTTTCATATTTTAATGTATTGTTGCCTTATTAAAATTATGTACTTAGAAAGCTATATTTTATAATCAGTTAAAAAAATTCACTTTTCTAAAAATTAACTGTTCTAATTATAATTTAAAATATATGGCGTAGAAGTAAATTTTTTTAGAAGCCTCCCCTCCAAATTCAACCCTAGATTCGCCTCTGTCTCCTTGTGGTACCTCTGATAATTCAAGAATAGAGTCAGAGAGAAAATTAATATATTTTACTAATTGTGTGTGATTTTATAAAACCGACAAGAACCATGAATGAAAAATACCATAGCTATAAAGACTTTTCACTAAAATACCATGTTGTTTTGGTACAAAAAACTCGATTTTTATTAACAAAGATATTCTTAAACAGAGATTAGGTTTTCCACATAGTTAAAATATAAATTGCATTTAAATTATCAATTATAGGTAATATAATATTATAATACATTAGGTATACATAGTTACTAATGGCTTTTGGCTAACATAAACACGGTAAATAGGAAGGGCTAGAGTCCACTTAGTTGCCCCCGGATACGCTTCTGGTACAATTTGTTAAATTAAAAATAAATGAGCTAATAAGGTAAAAATTACCGGAAATAGTGATTTATTTACATTGACTAATCATTGTATATATATAAATTCTAACAAAGGGAGATCGACATTAAAACCGTCTGCTATCTAATGGTCAATCTCACTGTGTTGGAATTTATTTGTATACAATTATTAGTAAATAAATCGAGATTTATTGCTGATTCGTTTGTATCTTATTATTCGTTTGTTTATCAAGTAATACGGTTATACGGGTATTAATATTGTTTATTAATGAAAGACGAAAGGCACAATAATGAAAATTCTCATCAACTTGAATAAATAATTTAATACTATATAAAAGTGATAATGTAATTTTATTGATTTTGGTGTGTACATATTTTATCCATTATAAGGATTATTAGTGTAAAACTAGGTGGGTAATTCAAAAATGTCATCTAAAAAAAATTAGTTCTTCATAATATTATTCTTCATTATGTACATTATTTAGAATTGTTATTATTACTCAACAAAAACCCTCCGTCGAGTACGTATAAAAAAACTATCTAAGAAAAAAAACTCAATTTAGAAAAGTTGTTATATCAAAAAGGGGTTAAGTAATTTCTTAAATTTATTAATATAGAAATCGTTTATAATTGTTTGTATTTGATGAAGTGCGATAATTTAATTTAGCTTATCGGCTACTAATATTTACGACTACAAATAAAGATACAATGCCTACATGAATAATTACATCCCCATTTTATAATTTATTTATATTACCATATTATCATAATACTATTTAAGTAAATACTATGAATAGCCGCCAAGCTAAGTTAAACTATTTGTATTAAGCTATCGTACATCATCAAATATAAACAATTATAAACAATTTCTATACTAATGAATTTAAGAAATTACTTAACCCCATTTCGATACTACAACTTTTCTAACTTGAGTTTTTACACGTAATTGACCGAGGGTTTTTGTTCAGATATTACTCATTTTTTTATTAAAATTTTGGATATAGTTAACCAATGTTTTTTTTTATCGAGTGAAAAATTTAAAAAACAGCGTTTCAAGTAAAAACTATGTTATAATTTTGCATATTACTCAGGCTGTAATCATCCGATTAACTTGAAATTTACAAAACTATCATCTAATTTACATACTGATCAACTTATGTAAATTTCAAAACAATCAGTCTGTTAATTTAGGCTACATAGTTGAACCATTTGTCGTAAAATTACACAGGTTAATTAATAGGAGTTGGCCGTCGTAATATACTAGTGTTGACGCACGAATTTTTTTTTTACTTAGTTCTGTGCCGTGATCGCGCTGGATTATTGGTTTTTATTTAGATTCAAGGCCTAGCGAGTATTGGTTTAATATTTGTTCTAGATTCTAAGTGGAGCGAAGAAGCTTATGATTTTACAAAGATGTTTATTAATTTTTTTTATTTGTTAACAATTTTTTTATCAGAAAACTTGCTCGGATTTCTAAGTGTAGCACTTTTTCTGAAAAGAAATCGGTGTGGGAAGGTACTTTAAGAAGATCACAAGTCATTTTTCGATATCTAAAGTATTTTTCGTATCAATTGAGAAAAACCAAAAAAGATAAAATGTACGATTTTTTCAAATTAAAGCACATTGATTTCATTATTTTTAATTTTTATGAATAATGTTTTTTACTAAAAATATCGCCCCAATAATAAAATAACAAGAGACTTTTTTTGTTACATATTTAACCATGTTGATATAATAGTAATTAATTTTTTAATTTTCCAAGTTATTTTCATAAAAATTGAGAGAATCCGGAAAAAGACGACAAATGAAAACTGATACATTTACGACATTATGATTTCTTTATTTTAAATTTTTTCGTATAATACAGCCCTCTTTTTTGCACGAGTTAATTTAGAAAATTCTCTTTCGCTAAAAAATCTTGTCACAGAGTAAATAGGACAAGTTTAAATACTGAATATATATATTAATATCTATATAATTCAGACTTCGTTAATAATGTAAAATAATAATGTTATTATTTTTCAGTGACCTATTTTGAACATTAATTGTGTAGTTTTAAAGAACTAAAATTCAATTTACACATATATTCATATTATTAGTTGTTATTTAATTTTTTCCTATGTATTAGGGTGTCCCTTGGCACACCTAGTATATATGTCTTTCCACCAACGATCCCACCTAATTTCTTCTGTTAGGTATTTTGAATTTTTAATTCTATTTTCTTGATTATTATCATCATAATAATATTAACGGTTTTCACTTTTGTCTGAACAGTTTTTGGCGTTGTGCTTATCATTTTTATTGGCACTATCCATCCGGCTGTATTTGGTGCCACCATTGTTGGGGATTATGTCTGCAAAGATGGCCATCGAGAGAGCGGCAGGCGTCGGAACCCGCATAGGCCGGTCCGATATTGGCCGGTTGGCAGATTGCCCGCACTACATAACCATCAATAGGACGTTTCGGTTGATTCATACATGCATGGCCGGCGGCAATGTGGTCACGATAATTTGCACCGTCATCCACCTGATGTATATGATATCGTGTCCAGACACCGCGGTCCGTGGTTAAAGGAATCAACATCGTTGCTTTGACGTAAAATATATAATAATAAATTACGACTGCAGTATACCTCTACCTATAATATGTATATTATAAATTATTATAATTATTTATTAACATTACTGTCCACATGAGATTCCAAAACTATTAAATTATGCAGGTTTGAACCAATTTTCAAAAATATTTTTTTTTTTTTGTTATTATTTCTACGACCAAACCGAGTGAGATCACAATCACATCATTAACGATCCGAACATTATATTTTTAAATATTTTTAAACTGTGGTTTCGGAATTTCCGGTAAAATATAATTAGAATAAGTACTGCTGCAAAATATATTATTTATAATTACTCTTGATATTGTATTATTGTACATTATTGTGAGGACGTAGAAGTGAAATAATATATATGTTTATTATATAACATGTTTATGGTAAATTGCTATACTTATAAGTCATAAAAATAAAAAATATTCTATAAAAATACATGGAATTGTTTATACACCTTATATAATATAATATCTGAAACAAACACGAAAATCTATTTAAGTGTGCCAATTCCTATCATAGTATTTGGGTGGAATTTTAAATATATCAACGCGGGTGCAATAACTGGAGAGGTGGACAATTGACCGACACGCGACACGAAGAAAAACCAAGTCAAAAGAACGAACACAAACGATCGTATTCGAAAAATTGACGTGATACTATCCTGAATATTATTAAATAATACATTCTATAAAATATATTATAATATTATCGTAGTTTATTTTGTATCGGTGGGTATTAATATTAAAAAGTTTTTGAATCAAAAAGTGAGTTTTTCAAAAAATTAAAATTATTTACCTTTAGATAGAGAATTTGTAATAGCTACACCACTCTGACCAACTTCTGGAGCATGATTATGATCATTGTCATATTGTCATGTAGTGATCTCTTTCAATTCATATTGTGGACGTATACCGTCCTTTACGTTATTTAACTTTTTTCAGACACAAATCTAATAATAAAGATCTTTTCTACTTTTGTCTTTCAACATTAGATAACCTTTAACAACAGTTTTTTTTTAGTCTTTCTGTGAATAAATTCGAATACATTTTTCAATTTTTAGCTAGAAAAAAAAAATTAAAACCTCCATAATCATACATTTTTGAAGTTTTGATATTATGGGGATATTATATGTTACATTAAATAACTAAATATTATCATCACTTTGACATGTTTATCATAACTGAAAAGTTATACCTACCTCGTTTCATCCTAGGGTTCGCGAGTTCAAACTCGTGTTTCGACAAAATATTTTTGCACTTATTTTTTTCTTTTACCTAAACAAGGAAAAAACAAATGCATTTTGGGTGTACCTAGAGACTCAGCTATCGCTCGCTCGAACTATTTAAATCGAAAAAAACTCCTCGATTTGTTATGCAAACTTTCCTACCAGAAATCTTGTTCCGATGTATCAATTGTAGCTTATTTTCTGAAAGTAAATTTTATCTCCATAGTAATTTAAGAAGGTCATTTTTTGATTTTCCTAGTAGTTTTTTTAAAAAATGTAAAAAAACCGAAAAAAACAGAGGAAAAACGGGAAAATGTACGTAATGTAGGTATTAGTTGAATAATATTTTGGTCTGTGAATAACTTTTCTACCAGCAATTTTGCTCTGATTTTCAATGATAACATATTTTATGAAAAGAAATCTGCCGAGGAAGGTACTCTAGGGAGGTCATTTTTGATTTTCCCAAGAGTTTTCCCAGAAAAATTGGAAAAATTGCAACGCAGGAAAAATGGGAATTTTGGTACAATAATAAAAAATTGTTATTTAAGATTAAAGTATAAGTTATATGTAATGTTTATTTAATTACTTTACCATAATATGTCATTGTATATTTTTGATAAAGCATCACTATCAACTGAAATGCTCTCAGAATCGTTTTTTCGTTAGCAATGGTTTATCGTTGCTTAAAAATATACTTTAAATTACCTATAACAATGGCTGCACCTGTCTTCATATTCCTAAGATGTCTTTTTTTTTTTTTTGCTTTATATACTATTATTTATTTAATTTGACAGTTGACATATTTTAAAGTATGTAATATGGTTTTTCTAAATTTTAGATGCTTACATATTTACATAAAAAGACACAGGGCGTTATATTGTAATAGGTACTATGAGAAAAGAGTCATAAATATTAGTTAATAAGGATAAATATGCAGTATGTAAAAACTAAAATTTTACAATTTACCTCCCCAGCCATGAATGTCTGAAAACGAATACGTTTGTGTCTTAATTTATCTATTATAGGTTACTATAGACCAGAGTTTGGTAACCTTTTTAATCATTCGGGCCATATTTTTTTCAACTTTTTATTGAGAGCCACAGTAACAAAAAAAAAAAAATTTAACACATGGTACAATATTAATAATTGTATTAATATTAAATTTTGTTATTTTACATGGAAATATGAATATAAAAAAGGATACATTTCTGCGTAGAAAAAAATTACTTTTAGGAAAAAAAAAAAACGACCTAGGATAATGAGGATGTCTGCAGCCACTGTTCAAGATAATTTAATGTATACCTGTAAGCAACAATAAAACATTGCTTACGAGAAAACGATTCTGAGCGGAGTAAAATTGATAGTGATGCTTTGCCAACAATATATATATATGTAATTTTATAGTAAAATAATTAAATAGGTTTTATGTATTTTCTGTAATAATATTTGTTTAATATTGAACCGATTTTCCTAGTTTTCCTATATTTTTCCTGGTTTTTAATATTTACTCGGAAAACTTTTGGGAAAATCGAAAAATAACCTCCTTAAAGTATTCCCTCACGTTGATTTTCTTTCATAAAAGATGCTACCTGTAGAAATCCAAGCAAGTCTTCTGGTAAAAAAGTTGCGCACAGTTAAAAAAAAAATAAATAAATAAACAAACATCATTGTAAAACTATATGCTGCTTCGCTCCATTCAGAATCTAAAATAATATAAAATTGTATACTTATGCGATTTCTGTACCTGCAATAGACTATTTTTTAATTTTTACCAAGGACTTTTAACGTCCAAAATTAACGATATTACGTAACGCAATTATCGGTTCCGTGAGCGTCCGATTATTGTTTTAATGGGTTCTTTTCCCCGTACCCCGCAGTTTCGAGAGAAGCAGCGTGCGTATGTGCGATAAACATAACACCACACCTCATTCTCCGTTTGGAGCTATCGTGATAGTGATCGCGATGGCAAAATATGTGTAATTTTTAGTTTTAAACCGTCAACATTGACGGGTATACCGGGCTAATGAAAAATGCAAAAACGCATAACTTGATCGCGATTGTCGGCGGATCTCATGAAATTGTAGTCCAAACGTCGGGCCACGTGTTAGGAAACCCAGGAGTGGCTTTTATGTAGTGCGTTCTATCGATCCATTTTTAATTCCTCACGTTTTCCGTAATCTTAGTGGATTAGTATGTATTTTTGTGAGTAACTCGCTGTGCTCGCTCGGTCTATTTTAAACGAAAAAAAAACCAGATTCGTTGCACAAATAACCATGTCGGATTGGGAACAGAGATAAAACAAATACATTTTAAATACATCTAGAGATCCAGTGGTAAAATGAAGTTCGAACGAAAATCTATCGAAAACTGAGTGAAATGAAAACCACATGAAAATTGAAATGGACCAATGACAACAAAATATTTAGAAGCCCCTCTGTGGCGTCCTGGGTTTTCTAATACGCCGAGCCGTTGATTGAGTACGTTTTACATAATTTTATCTAATGAATTATAATATTTGTGTTAATGAATTTAGATAATTGTTACTAGTAACTGTTTTATTCAGTTACGAAGTAATTCGTGTACACAGTTTTGCATCTAGTAAAAACAGCAGAAAAATAGCACCCAGTGGGCATCTCTTACACTTCCCTAAGCACGGCCTTGTGTGTACTTACCACGTGTGTTTTGTACATGATTATTTTTTCTCTCGTGATAAAAGTTTTTACATCAAATGATTTTTTTTGCCGTGCTTTTTCTATTAATTATAATAAAAGCTTGATAAAAATATTTTTTATTTTCCACAAAACCAATGTTGTACTTTATATTTTCACATTTTAAATACTTAAACAGCTAAACCCATATACTTTTTCATCTTTATGAGTGTGATAAAAATCCCAGGGCTCCGGTTTGAAAAGCCCTCAGCTCCTACGTTCACGATCGTAAATTTAATAATTCACTACAGTAATAAAAATGGATCGTCGGGACAGAGCTTCTCCGGTTTGAGCACGGGGACTGAGGCGAGAAGTTACAGACAGCTTATTAGAATCTACATATTTTTTTTGATAAGTAATATTTGTATTACAAGAAGTGTAAATACTATTAATTTTTATTTCTAGTTTAAAACATGAAATTTATATTTTGGTTTTATAAACAGTTATTTAATTTCAACAGTTTCAATTTGGGTTTTGAGAACGCTTTTTAGGAAATTTGTCAGTTTTAGTTTAGGTTTTGAGAACATTCTTTTAAAATATTCGGTTTTGGTTATGGTTAGGGTGTTAAGAAATTATAAAACTGCGGTTTTAAACTAATTTTTAAAAACCGATTCTGAGTCCAGAAATGTATTATATATAATTTATTATATAATTAATTTTAGCGTATTTAAGATAAATTTCAAATTTTTAAAATATTCGGGCTTCTACGGTACATATACTTAGTGCCGTAGAAAACCACCGGTGCATTTAACCAGGGCACTTAATCAGCGTTTTCTTAAACTTTTAACTTAACCTAACCTTGGGGATTGTATAAAGAGCCTAAACTAAAAGTTTTGAGGGGACTTTATAGTGACTAAGGAGCCTCTCTAATTGTGTTTATGTTTATAGTGAACCTAGACCAATTTGCACTGGGGCACATAAATACCTAACTACGGCACTGAATATACACAACATAAAGTAGTTTTTTGAAGAGTGAGTAATACTAGATTCAAATAGTCTTATTTTTTCAATAACTTTGATCAATATATTTGTTTAACTCAAAAATTAGACGATGAATTGTATTAACATTATTAATACAAATTTATTAACATTGTTTTTTCTGGATATTCAATGTAATTATATTATAATATGCATTTTACTTGTATGTAATTTAATGATTATATCCACTAATAATATTTTCCTATAAATTTACGCTTACAAATACTTAAAAGATTTTTGTCAAAATTTAGATATATAATATTAGTCTTTGGCAGTTAACCTCATGGTCATCCACTCAATTATTAGTTGTAATTAGTATAATTTAGAGTTAATAGAGCAATAATGTGTGATTATTTTTTTTTCCTAAGTAATACGTTTTATATTGCTGAACAATTTAAATTATTTTTGTGCATTTTAACACGAGAGCTAAAGTCTCTCGGCTGTAGTATGTACCTATGTAGTTAAAAATAATGATTTCACAAGCGTATAGAATATTTTAGTATTATACGATAAAAATGCGTGAACCAGTGTCGTTCATTATAGGTATTTTGGACATTCGAAGAAAAACACGGATGTCATTAGAACACCATTACCCATATCGTGCATTTCTATACATTCGAAATAGTTTTAGAAAGTCACTTTTAATGCGTTTCAGAATATTTAAAAATTAACAATAAACTCGTCGCGCTATTACAGAACACTTACACGTGGCCATTAACTGAGGCCATTAACGTCGTTCACAAATATTTCATTGAATAATTTTAATAGGTAGACCTTATTATTTTCCCGACTAAAATCAATTATTAGGTATTATTATCGTGGTGGGGAACGGTGGCTAAACGCATTACTGAAGAGCTGAAGATATATAAAACCGTACATTTTGCCGTTGGGTTTCATTCGATAATTCTATCTGAATATTGTGTGTTATACCTATGTTTTATGTTATGTGATATTTTTCCGGTTTCGAGTTGTATGCGGTAACGTAGTTAATATTATTTCATATGCAACACTAGTTAAGGTAAGTACTACATAGTTTAAGATAATGTTATAATTCTGAGCAGAGGTTGTTTTGGCGGTTCAAACCTCCTCCAAATTGACTTCCTTAAAAAAATCTTATTTTATTATAAGATAAATAGAATAAATTTTAACCAAATATTTTAAAAAAAAATGTTGATATCTTAATTAATCTTCCAGTATCAACTGCAACAGCATAATGACTATTTTCAAGTTTACGTCTCATAAAATCATACATAAGATCAAATACCTATGAAAACCAACTCACAGGATTATGGCTTCTACTAATCTATAATGACTAGGGCTAGGATTTATATGCAATTGAAATATACAAAAATATACCAAAAAAAAAAAAAAACAATAATTATATATCACATGTTATTAAATTAAAAAAAAAAAAAAATGTTTACAAAGTTCTAAAATTTAAAAAAATACAGTTTACAATATTATTAACGTTATTCAAATGTATTTAAATAAAACACTTACGTGGTGTTTTATTAAATTTTCAAAAATGAAACTTAGTCGACAACACATAACGTAATTTTCGCGTACTTAAATTTTGTTAGTTACCCAGGAGTTTGATTTGGGAAACCTTCATCCAGATTATTTCTATTAAAAGTATTACATAAGATAAACATAGATAAAAAGATAAAAAGTCCTGTATTTTTTTCTAGTACATTTTTTGACTTTTCTTTGACTTATTTAGTAATTGTTCATTTGTTTTCGCAAAGTTTGAATTTGATGTTTTCAACAATCTCTAGACCTTGTTGTTTAATACTGAGGAATTTTCTTATTTTAAAATAGATACACCAACACATCAAAACTGTCAAATACATATTAACTTTTAGACATATACTTTTATCCAAAGTATTAATAAATGATATAATATAAAACTTTCGATAAGATAAGATAAATTAAATTGCTTTTTGGGTATTTTTGTAAATCTATGAAATGCCATGTAACAATATATACAGTTTGTCTGCGGAAACAGGGTCTCCTTTACCACTCATTGCCCTGTAAATATATATATATTTTTTAATACAATTTTTAAAATTAATAAAATCCATAATTTTGTATATATTGAACAAAACAAATATTATTGTATTTTTCAATTATAAAAAGGCAAAAAATGCATGCTTTACAGTATATCGTGTATTCGTGGAAACAGGGCATACTTTACCATTTGCTACCTTATAAATATTTTTCAACTCCGTCTTCGGTACATTAAAACTATACTAATTGATCAAAATTTCCTATGACTTACAATTTGTTCAACTTCTATTTTGTGCATGCGCAATAAATTTCCCCTTTTTGAAATACCAACCCCTATTTTGAATATTATTTTAGGATTTATTGAATTTTTCAAGCAATTTTCATGTATGAACTTGTGTTCTAAATCCAAAATTGGCTAAACTAGAGCTAAGTGTAATTTAAAAAAAATATATATCAAATTTAACTTTTTATAACTGAACTAATTAAAGTATCATACTTCATTAATTACTTCAGCTGATTACTAATAATTTTGAATGTATCACAGTGTTTAGAAGGATAAAATACATTTAGTTTAAAAAAAAATATCAAATTCACTAATTTTTTTTTTAAATTACACTTGGCCCTAACCTCTAAAGCCAATTTTAAATTTAGATTACAAGTTTTTTTATGAGAATTGTTTGAAAAAAATCTTTAAATGATATTCAAAATAGTAGTTGCGCATGAGCATAATACAAGTTAAAAAAATTGTAAGTCGTAGGTCGATAAGTCTAGTTTAATATTCCGAAAATAGAATTGAAAAATATTTACAAGGTAATAAATGATAAAGTTGGGCCCTGTTTCCGTGGATACACAATATACTGTAAAACATGCATTCTTTGCATTTTTGTAATTGAAAAAAGACGTCCTAGAATAATGGAGACGGTTTCAGCCACTTTTATAGGTAATTTAATGTATATCTGTAAGCAACGATAAACCATTGCTAACGAAAAACGATTCTGAGCGCAGTTTAGTTAATAATAATGTTTTATCAACAATATACAAGTCATATTATGGTAAAAAAATTAAATATATATATATATATTTTCTTTAATAATATTTGTTTAATATTATATCGATTTTCCCGTTTTACCTACGTTTTTTCTAGTTTTCCTATGTCTTTTCCCGGATTGTCACATTTGTTAAAGAAACTCTTGGAAAAATCGAAAAATGGCCTACCTAAAGTATCTACCGATCTTAAAAAATGTTTGCACTTTTGTTTATACGTAACAAGTTAATTTCTTTATATGATTTAAACATTTTAAATTTACCCCGAGGCTTACCTTAATCGATTTTTTTCCCTGTTACCTACTCGTCGTGGTTTTGCACAATAAATCGAGAGTTTTTTTGTTGAAAGCAGTCTGAGTGACCATAGCTACATTTGTACCGTAATAACGACGAATTTCAAACTTCTCTAATTTCCTTAATAATGGATTTCGCAAACAAATTCAAACACTTTTAAAATCAATTCCATTCATTGTGAATTAGGAAAAAATTTAAAATGCAAAATCGAACACAAAACTAGTAAATACTTATATAATATATATGTAAAAATAACACATATATATCCTATTATTTTAGGAATTGCGTACATAGTGAAATAAATTAGAATTAACAACATTGGAGGTTGGATAATTAGACAGACAAGCATAAAAAAATAAAATATGACATCACATTATGGTAGCTATAGATTTTTAAAAATTAAATAAACATAAAGGTTATACGATGACTGGAATAGGTGTATTAGGTACTTATTCCTATGTTTACCGAGTTATTGCATAATATACGCTATGGCGTTAGAAAATCAGAAATAAAATATTAAAATGGCAACGTAAGGACTAGGGGTGCCTTCATAGCTTACCAACCTACACAGTTTAACCATGTGTTTATTATATAGTAGTTAACCAGTTGTAAATTATCAATTTTTATTTTAATACTTTCCCTATACCACTTATACCAGATAGTTGAGTTCAATCCTAGTCGGACCGTGTGTTCACCACGGTTTAATGATAATGGTTCAACTATTTTAAATTGTATCAATTATGGTGAACAAATTGTAAATTATCACGTTTCACGTTGAGCTGTGAAGGTGCCTTAAGGGTGCAGCCATGAATATAAGAATTGATTAGGTGTATTAAATACATTTTGCTAGCAACTTTCTAGACGGTGATAAGGAGTTCGATAATGTTTTGAATAAAAAGAGGAACTTCGATTCGATTATAATTCAACTATCGCGTACTTACGTAATTCAGTTGCTACATATTACAATTACACAATTATACGATTAATATACAATATTAAAAATAATTTTAAAATTTTTTTAAAGTTATTAGCATAAGGATAACATTGAATGACACTCTGTGTAATATTTTTAAATGTGATTTTTTTGTATAATACGTAAAATTATTACAGATAAAGTTTATTCAAGTAGTACACAATGAGTTGCATTGCAACGATCACTGCATTCGGATTGTCGGTTTATGTGATAGTCGTGCAATTATTGCTATCACCGTACTCCAAAGCACAAGATAGAGGATTCAGTCATATGCGTAAGTATTTTTATTCTATTTTTTATAATATTTATTTTAAAAAATTACCTCCTAAATAGAAGTTTCATTTACTGTGTTGGTTATATATTATGGATTGATTTTGCAGACGATCCAGACTGGCAAAATTTTTCGTATTACAAAATAATTGACTACGAATTCGACTGGGCTATAGAATATGGTACCCAGCAAGTGGACATGTTCGCCCGTATGGAATCCTCATTAACAGATAATAATATCAAAGTACAAAACGGAACTTCCGCATATGGGCAATATCTCGAATATATGCCGAATCACGACAGCCACATAGAAGCTCGCGACGCTGAAATACTTCTTAAAGTATCGCAACAAATCAGAAATATGTATTGTTCGAGGTTTGTCCTTAATGTTTGATAAAATATTAAATACTTATTAATAATAGTAAAAATAATTTCATTTAGTAAAACAATATAAAATTATACACTTATAAATAAAAAAAAAATATATATAAGTATAGTTCAGTAGAATATGAAGAGTAATAAAAAAGAAAAAAGAAAAAAATATATTAAAACACTATAAATCTGAAAAGATAATTTAAACAAAGAATATACCTAATCATAATTTTTAGATAATTTAACGTTCTTATAAAAAATCTATAGTTGTGAAATCTAATATTTTAAAAAATGATTTAAATATACATTTTTAAAATTATTAATATTAATAGTAAGTAGTCTGCATATTTGAGTAGCTGCAGATAAGTTCAAGTTGTTTTATTTAAAAAATGGTATATAAATATTGATATTTTCTTTGAAGCGGGTATTATATGAGTGATTCACTCTAGGTTAATTGTGCTTAAACCTGTAAAAACTTAACAGAGTTATTGCTATAATACATAGGTTTCAATAACAAAATATTAACTAATCTAAGAATTGTGATTTTTAGTCGATAAGTATGTGAATCATATGATTGACCCCAGATACAAATGCTAATACTAACAATTTTACTAAGGATAAAAATAGTAAGCGTTGTATGTAAACATTAAAAATTAAACTGACATCATAAAATGTATAAAAACAATTTCTAACAGTTATAGTTAAATTATTTGTATGAGTATCCCACTTTTACTGTTAATGGTTATGCCTAAGGATCTTATAAAGTTTACCTGTTCTAATATTATAGTTATTACAGTTCCATTACATTTTATTGAGTGAATATATATCTTATTATATAAATTTAGATCAGGAGTACGATTAAAAAATATATATTTTGATTTATTTAGATATAATTCTAATCGATTGTTGTTAAACTAATCTTCTATATTTTTAGATTCTGAGTTTAGAAAATAATGTATTGGTTTTGCAAAGAAGTTTATTTTTTTTAAACGTAGGACATTTTTTCTGGGTGGTACTTTTTTTGAAATTCTTGTTAATATTTGAGATAATGAAGAAAACCCGGTGCTTTAAGTTAGAAAGATTGAAAGATTAAAAATAAGGTTATCATTGGCAACCGTTTTTTATTTATTTGTTGTTATTATTATTTTAATATTTTAAAAAAAATAATTGTTGTCATGTAAACACATATTGTTGTGATCATTTTACCATAATACGATATAATATATATTGTATATTATTGTATATATATATTATAAAAAACAACGCTATTGACTGAACTCTGCTCAAAATCGTATTTTGTTAGCAATGGTTTATCGTTGCTTACAGATATACCTTAAATTCCCGTTTATATCTTACCTTCCCAACTTTCCACTTACAACAAAGGATACAATCACGTGTGAAGTATGTCCGTCATTATTTATAAAACTATTCACATTGGAGTGCATCGAATCAATGTTTTCTCGGATAAAAAAATTACGGTAACATAAATGTAACTATTAATTTTAGAATTAACGTTCAAGTTTAATACGCCATTTATATAAATAATAATAACAACTATTGCATTCGGTAACTAAACGGGTGGTTTTTTTACGACAAATCTTACGTTGAGTGTTAAGTATATCGTCTTTTTTGAATGAAATGTTGTCTAGTTGATGCATGGGGTCACTTTTTGTTTTAAAAATCGTTTTTTGATTTTTAATTTTTTTTTTTTTTAGATTCGATTTCAGTGAGAGAATGTGTGCTTATTACCTGATGAGCGTAAAATTGCCTCAAAAACCTTACGGCGAGAAATGCGCGTCGATTTATTATAGTCAAGTGACTGATACGTACTGCCATTCGAATGAATATCGTAGCCCGAACGGACATTGCAACAACTTATTGTTCAAGTCAAGGGGACAAGCAAATACGCCATACAAACGTTTAATGTTCCCATCTTATGGAGACGGTAAGGTTTTACATAGAAATTATAATTCCAATTGTATAACGTGAAGATTCTTTAAAATTTGATTACGTATTATAAATAATAGTATGTACCCTTACTCATCAGGTATTAGTACGATTAAAGAGCTGCCCAGCGCCAGGTTGTTGAGCCATGCTTTTGTGACGCGCAAATGTGGTCTCCAAGAAGAGAAATCAATGACAATGGCGATATGGGCCGCTTTCATCGGACATGATATGTCTCACACAGCCTTGTCTACCAAGGGTAAGATAAACAAATTCCATATTTCATCTAGAAGTGAGAGAGAGAAATATACTCAGATTTTAGCAATTTGATTTGGTTAAACAATTTTATCCATAGAGGCCTACCGAATAAAAATTTTGTAGAGAGCTCACAAAAATTAAATGTCTATAAATAGGTCAAAAATTGCTCCAATGTATTTAAAATTTAACTACGTTTAAAAAAAGCAAATATAAGTTTTCGGTCAAAATTTCGTCTCTACGAATATTTTTAACCAAACTATAAAAAAAAAATTAAATTATTTTCGTACATTTTTCCGTTATTTCTAGTATTTTTTGATTTTCCTCAATTATTAAAAAGACTAAAAAAAAAAAATCTGCTTTATATTGGAGTAAAATTTTGTGTGAAAACATGAGCCCTAAAGGTTTAAAATAATGAAATCGTTGCACCATAATTTGAAAAATCGTATTATTCGTCCATTTTGGTTTTCCTAAATGGTATGAAAAATACTTAAGATATAAAAAAAACGACTTTCTTTGTCAGTGACTATATATTAAAAGGAATCAAATCGATATCTCGCCATTTTTCGGTTTGAGAAAATTTCTGATAGAAAATATAATTTGTAAAAATTAAAAACAATGGAATAGCGATATGCCATAAATATTTGCTGTTTCAGCTATAATTTTCCCAATTATTTTGAATGCATCAACTTTAACAAATTTCCTTTTAGAAAAGGCACTTTATTTGATACTTTGGACCGAGATTTTTGGTAAAAAGTTGTGCTCGGTGTGCTCCGAATCTAAAATAATAATAATTTTGTTTTTTAAAAACCATTTCCTGTTATACAGTTAGCACTGAAGATTCTATATTATGTTGCGATGCATATGGAACACAGTTTTATCCTCGGTTTACTCACCCGTTTTGCGCTCCCATCATGATACCAAAAAACGATTCGATTTACTCTGTCCCGCGGTATACGTGCATGAATTATGTGCGATCGAGGGCAACAATGCGGTCAGACTGCACTTTCGGGCCTAGAGAACAGGTAAATATAACCACATTAATGAATCATAAAGTAATATTTACTTATTAGCCAAAAAAAAAAATCTTAAACAGTACCGTAATCAGAAACAAATTGAGGAGGGGTAAGGAAGTGACAAAAATTATTTTTTTTTTAATCACCTTCTTTCAAATATGTTTTTTTTTATATTAGAAATAATGAAATAAAAGGCCAATTAGTCTTCCAAGAATACTTACCTCTCCTTATCAGCTAGTGCTGCCTTAGGATTGGTTGTACTGTACACGATTAAACAGTGTTTAAATTATAATCAACAATGACGGCACTAGGTTTTTCCAGAATCCCAGGCAATGATTTAATATAACTAATGATTGTATATATATTTATAATAATATACAGTGTCTCTCATTAAAACCAGAGCAATCACAGAGCCCTGGATTTATGACTTATTTGTCTTCCCCTAGGCACTAATATACAATTATTAGGACTTTTGTCCTGAGATACAGTGCCTGTCAACTGCTTAACCACTGATTAAACGTCAATTGAGTTAACGGACCAACCAAGGTCTGTTAGTTAATTTGTACGGCATTATCTTTGTCATAACTACCAAAATTGTTTTCAACTATAATTTATTATTTCAAATAGAAATTTAAATGTTGTTTTGTATGAAATAAATATTCTTTTTTTTGTTAATTACATTTTAAGTTTTTTATAAAAATATAACCGTGTCTAAAGTCGAGCGTCTATCTCCTATTGATTATACATTTTCTTATGCGATATCTGATATTGATATATGAATCACCGTATGATATCTGAAATGATGTATTTTAACAAAAACGATAATTTTAAAAACGATTATGATTATTTAGATCAATAATTTGACAACTTAACCATATTGATTGTATTTCTTGAGTGTTTAGACCTCGTGCTAACCATTATACTTTGAGAGACAATGGTTTTTTCGACAAATTTCGATTATTAAAATATACAGTTCGGTTTTAGTTGATTTGATCAGTAATCGTATTTTTTCTTGTACTGATTGATACGATTAGACTAACCTGATCTACCTTCCATTTACGGTATCTGTTTTCATACATTCTATAAAAGACTTGTATTTTTTAACTAAGGAAACTAAAAGGTTTGACTCCGGAGTTGTGAAATTGGCAGAACGCTGATGTTGTTTTTCATAACTAAGTATTTTTAGGGCTAGTTTTATATCTTGTCAAATTTAATTACTTGACTTAAATTAATAAAGTATTTATGGAGAAAATACAGGAGAGTGTGTGTGTTGTCATTCGGTCGTCAATTTTGTATATTATCATTACATATTGAGTATTAAATATAAATTGACTTATGAACTAGGTAATAAAACTAATGTTATCTTATATAATATTATAATGTAGTCATTTTTTTATTTTTTATTTTTTTACTAGCTTCTACAATCCATTTAGGACCTTGGCTGTTTTTATTATTTGATGCCATCTATCCCAATCTAAACTCTTTTCTAATTTTGATCCTGGTGCACATTTTTCGAGGTCTAATTTAACTATGTCTATCCACCTCTGCCTAGGTGGTCCTCTAAGTATTTTCCCATTGATAGTGCCCATCATTATATCTTTTATTATATCAGTGGATCTTCATGCATGTCCCGCCCATTCCAAACGTTTGCTTCTTATAAATGATTTGCTACTGAGCTTTGGGTACATTTGGTAAACTTTTCTATGGGTTCTTATTCTGTAAGTTCAAAATAACCCTTATTAGAGTCTGAAATTCTTAGATTTATCTAATTTTGCATATTATTTGCATTGTTTAAATTAGTTCCCAAATATTTAATTACATGCTGAAATGTGTAATTGCCGACTTTTAGGTCTTGTGCAATTTCAGCTCTTTTATCTATAACCATATACTTAGTCTTAGCTTGGTTAATTTCGAGTCCCATTGGCTTAGCCTACATGATAAGGTCAGCCATTTTAGTAATAATTTCGTCATGTGAGCACACAATCACGATATCATTCGCATAGGCAAGTATCTCCTTATTTCCAAGTAATTCCATTCTTCGATGAACTGGGAAATTTCTTATTACTTTCTCTAGAGCTATGGTGAATAGAGTTGGAGACAGTACATCACCTTGTCTAAGCCCTGTTCCTATTTCAAAACCCTCTGAAATTTTTTTGCTAAATTTAATTTTGTAAATTCTATTAGAATTATATTTTTCACCAGTTGAATTAATTTAGCTGGAACTTCAAATTCTTTTAGAGTGTTCCAAAACTCTTCCCTTGTAACACTAATAAATGTTTGTCTAAAGTTTAAAAAATAAATGTGTAATTCTTCTCCAAATTTGTAATATTTTTTCCTATATTTGTCAAATTCTAAATATGTGATCTATTTTCGATTTACCCTCTTGTGAACCCAGTCTTATAGTTTTCTATTGTGCTATTAGTATATTTCTCTAGTCTTAGTAAGGCAGCAAATAAACAAATTGTATAACACGTGTTAAGGAGCACTATCCCCTTATCATTTTTAATATCCAGTGGGTGTCCTTTTTTTATAAATCGAACATATAATCGATGTTTTCCATTCTTGAGGGATAATTCCGTTTTCTCAACTATTTTTAAAAATTCCGTGTATTTTTGATACTATTACTGGGGTGAATATTTTGATTAGTTTTGCTTTTATATTATCTTCTCCGGCTAGTTAATTACTTTTCAACATTTTTATGTTTTTTATTTCTTCGAGTTTAGGTATGAGTATTTCTGGTTGCACCGTTTAGTACATTGGGTACCATTCTTCCTCTAGAATATTTTTTTTCTCTTGCAATATTCAAAAGTCTATAGACATGTGATTCAAATCTGTTAAAAACTTGTTTCGTCTTTTAACAAGTGCCCATTGTCGTCTTTTACAATCATAACTTCAGTTTAGAAACCATTTTAAATTGATTTACACTTCCTAAAGAAGGTTTTAAGGTTGAGTCTATATTCTTTTATACTTTTGGTGAAATCCTTTTTGGCTTCTCTTTTCTCTCTCCTTATTATCTGATTTGTTCGGTTCCTCTTATATAAATACAAAAAGTAAAGTATAAATAATAAAAAAATGTAATAAACTTGGGTCAATTTTCAGTCATACAAAGAATGAATTCTTTTTTAATATATCTAAAGGTTCAACTTACCAATTATATTACTACCTTTTTCTTGATTTATGGAAGGATTCGGAAACGTAAGTCCAAGAATGGTGACAAGATCAATAAATAAGATATTAGGAAATTGTTTGTAATGAACAACGTCCACTCCCGCATAAAACGACCAAATTATATTATCATGTAATTTTTAATAAAGAAAAAGTTATAAATACTGTATTATCGATATCTTTGCTAGGGGTCCAATGCTTATAAGCTAATATGAAAGGCAGTGAAGAGTAGCGATGCCCCTTGAAGTGAATACAAAATTTTCGTTTGTATTTTTAAATATTTATATGTTTGATTCTTCTAAGGATATCTTCCGACATTCATCATTACTCAATTTGTCTTAATCAAAATAATAATTAATTTTTCAATAGTTTCGTAATATTTTATTGTTATATCTTAATTATAATTAAAAATTAAAAACACTGCCAACTCAATTTAAATTAGATCCAGCATGTTTAATTTCTACAACTTTTTCTAATAAAAATTTTTTATTAGTTCTTATTTTTCATGATTTAATTTTATGTCAGGAGTAGCTGCCTATTTATACCAGATTTTTTATTATATAAGGAACGTATTGAAAACATATTATAATCTCGTTCTTTTTCTAATGCATTTAAATATTTTGGTAATCAACGATCTTTTAACAGATCCATCGTTTAGTTAAATTGTATGTATTTTATTTATGCATTACGTGACAGTTAAATCAAGCCACACATTTTTTGGACGGGTCTGCGTTGTACGGGTCAAGCGCAAAACGAATGAGTGCGTTACGGAACCCAAACTCTGGTCGCGGCCAAATACTGGTACACCAAGTCGATCACGATGTGCAGTACCTATCAGAGTTGTTCCGTGGCCCATGCTCTGCCACAGATACCGAGTGCGCGAGAATTGGGGGTAACGGTGCAAACGTACATCCTATGTTGACGGCCATGTATACCATATGGGTACGAGAGCACAATCGGATTGCTAATGAGTTGTCCTACATCAACGCGCACTGGCGGGACGAGAAGATCTTCCAGGAGACCAGGAAAATCGTGACTGCTCTTATACAGCACATAACGTACAACGAATGGCTGCCGGCCCTAGTCGGCGATGAGCACTTCCTGAACTGGCCGTTGGAGGACCATAAGCAACCGTATGACAGGATCGTGGATCCGGGAGTCAGTAACGCATTCGCTGTTGGCGTACTCCAGCCGATGATCCATTCAATGATGACCGATGTAGTCAAGTATCTATATATATATATTAAAATATTCTCCTAAAATTTCGGATAAGTGAAAATGTCCACGGTAAAAATATAAAAACTATTAAAAAATAAATATATATAACACAATAGGTTTCTTGTATTTTTAGGAAAATTATAATTCATTACGGGGGGGGGAGGGGTTAAATAGTGTAGTTGTTGATTAGTTGATTTTAATCGCAGATTAATTTGGATATTTTTTAATGTTTAAGTTAAAAGTTCTATAGATATTGGTCCATTTCCCAACTTCAAATTTGATTTCAAAACAATATTAATCGTTTTTATCTTGTTAATCAGGTGATTACACTTCAAGTACCCATATTATGCGTAACTAGGTCCCTGAAGTAAGGGTTGGAGGGCTAGAGCTTCAGCGGTCTTTTTTTTCATAATATTTTTGAGCATATCATACTTTTTAATGCATTGAGGATTAACTGGTTTGTTATTGAAGGGCATACATTCGATCTAATTATTTATTTTTTTTGTTGGATTAATTAGTCTACGCATTTGTATAGTATGTTCGTTTACTGTGATTATATGTATTTTTCCAGTGGTGTTTCGAGTTTTCTTTACTAGAGAGGAAAACGCAAAAACCATTTTTTTTTTTGTTTAGTCTAATAGATATATAATATGTCACAATTTCCAAACTCAATATCTCTCGTTGACAAAACCTTAAATAAGTCACAGATGGAAAATTCACAACCATACAGTTCTTTGTATATCTACATCATTAACATTTATGTTTTCAGATTTTATAACGAAAACGGTACGGAAAAGGAATGCATATCGTTGAAGACGTATTACGCAAAATCGCATACAGCGCAAATGAATTACACGGACCTAATTCTCAAAGGAATGACATTGCAAAGGGTGCAAAAAGTCGGGATGTCGTTCACCAAATATGTACGTAATTGTGTATAAAATTATACAAAGAAGAAAAATATGATTTTTAATTTAATTATGAGTACTTTTTATGCATCAGGCACGCATTCACAATTTATTTTATAGGGGAAGGGGAGTTAAATACATTTAAAAACATGTATAATATACTATATTTTTTTTATTATAATAATTAACATTTAAAGTTCTTGTATATTTTAGCACAAAAAGATATTTTTGATGTCATGATAAAAAGTTTCTTCTTGTAACTTACAAGATATGTTACCTACATTATCTAAAGTAAACAAGATACAAAATATAATTTTAACTTCCCCAACCCTATATACACATATACCTACTATTAAGGCGAAGAGGAAAAATTGTAATGTTTTTTTTTATTTTATTTTTTAGATAACTAATTTTTTGTACAGCGATCCTCACAGAAACGCGCTTGGGATGGATGCGTTAGCTTTGGACATACAGCGGGCCCGCGATCATGGTATCCCGAGTTACACGAGGTTTAGACAATTTTGTGGATTCAGTGCAATTAAGAATTGGGACGATTTGGGAAATGCTGTTTCTGATATAGTAAAATATAAAATAAATTATTATAATAATAATAATAAATATTTACGATTCTGTGTACGGTGAAACGTTATTCCAGATAATTTCAATACAGGGTTTTACAAGATCCAGCGATTTCTTCTGAGATTTCTATTTTACATATACGCTGATATTTCAATATTTAATTAGGTTCTTGAGGCAATTTGTAATATTTTTTTTTATTACAGAATTGTTTGAGTGTTAAAAAATTTCATAAGAATAGCATATTTAATAATGGATTTTTTGATTTATTAATTTGCTTATTAAGAAATTACTAACTATATGTCTGTATTAACCTGTATTTTCAAGGCACAATTCTTTCAAATATAAAAATTAGATAATAATATAATGAAATGATAATCCTCCTTAATAATAATCTCGTTTCTATCCGTATTTCTATTCCAATTATTCGTTTCTGTCCATTGATTTTATGCATTTAAAAAGGTATGTACTTCCTTGTCTGTAACAACCAAATTCATTCATAAAATCTACTTTTTTTATTTCAACAGTGTCACCAAAGTAACGTCAAAGTCAACCAAAGAAAATTTAATTTTATTATATTAGAATATCTATACCCAAAACCTTAATCTTATTTTAAATGCCAAATGTGTGAAGTTTCATCAATACCGGATTAGAACTATACATTTTTAAAATGGACTGACATATAGAGTATCCTACAGTGTTATCATTATGCTAATAATATTCTGTCAATATTAATTTTGTTTTACATTTTTTTTTTGAATTGAGTTTTGTGTGAAGGAGAAGACAAATTAAAATTAAATTTTTATTTTCATTCCTAGAATATTAAAAAAAAAATAACATTATTTTATAATTTTTCAAAATTTTAAGATAGCGGTATTGTAAGACATTATTTAAAACATTTTAATGTAATACATTTCGGACCAATAGTTTCTTAGTAATAGCCGTTTTAATTTCTACAGAAAATTGGCATGAAAATAATGAATTTTTAATACAATAATACGTTCGTGATAAGGAATCTCAATTAGCGCAGTAATTCCTTATCGTCTATTGAATATTAATTGTTTTCATGCTAATTTTCCATAAATTAAAACGGCTATTACTAAGAAACTATTGATTGGATATCCTAAAATTTAAATTGTTTAGAATAATATATTACAATATAACTACTTTGATGATTTTAAAAATAAGTTATTTTTTTAGTGATTAAGGAATGAAAATGATAATTTAATTTTTCTCTACAAATGTGTACACAAAATCCGATAGTAAAAAATATGAATATTGGCAGAGATATTAGTATAAGAATAACACTAAAATACCCTCTTTAGGCAGAATTTCAATTTTATATTTTAGATAAACATATCAGCTTAAAATTTAGACTAGATACAATTAATTGCGTATCTATTTTTTACTGACAATTATTCCCTCTTCTTTGGTCTAAATTTCTCATTATTTTAACACTCATGAATCCAGTATTAAAGTGTTATGCATAATAAATATTAACATTTTTAGAAAAATAATCTAAATCTAATCTGGTTTTTTGGAAAGGGAAATTAATTACTTGAAATAAAGAGTTGCAAAACTGTGTTTAACAGTGTTAATATTGGTTTTTTTAAAAATTTAAATAAGACCATTAAACGAAAATATAATATTAAAATGGCTGAATAAACCAAAATACATTTTACTCAAATCCTACTAAATAAAAATTACGTAAAAAAACTCGCAAAATTAAAATATCAATAAATAACTCAAAAATTGCTAAAATGTTCTGAAAGTTTTATCACGTCTAGTAAATGTAAATATAAGTTTTTGTCGACATTTCAAATCACTACAAATACTTTAAATTTAATCAAATGTAAGAAATTTAATTTAAAATAAAGAAAAATATTATTTTCGTAAATTTGCCCGTTCTTCCTACATATTTTTCGGATTTGTGTTGATATAAATCGAAAAAAAATCGTAAAATAAAACACACTCGACCATATTTTATATACCTATACATAGCTCAAAAACAAAAAAAAAAACAATCCAAATTATTAATAATAATACTTCACATCACTGTGACGCTAACGATTTCTCAAGATTATTAATTCGGGTCGAAAACTTATTTTTCACAATCTGAAATAAAAATATAACATGTTAGATAGGCACCTAATATTCATATTATATAGTAGGTACCTTACTAATACCTATACTTAAAACCAATATATTCCATCACCAATATGTTCCTCACTACAATTGAAAAAAAGATAATTCTAACGAAAACTAATAAATAATATTATGTCCTGTCTTGTGTAAATTTCAGAACATCTTGGAAAAATTGAAAAAGTTTTACAATACGTGGGACGATGTCGATCTCATAGTGGGCGCGTTGTTGGAAAAAGAAATGCCACATTCGATGATCGGACCAACCATGGCGTGTATCATCAAGGAGCAGTTCATCAGGACTAAGCGGGGCGATCGGCAGTTTTACGACCACCCATATGTCTTTAAGAAAGGTAACACAATAGTACACGATGTAGAGAAAATAAGGTGACACCACTTGTTCACATTTGTATCACTAATTATTATGGCACCACTAGATAGTGCTACAATTCGCCCGAAGGCCAGTTTGAATGTTATGAATTCATATTGATTTCAACATAAAATAATAATAATTTATGTTTTTTTTGATATTTTTATTTTTATTGCATAATTTTTTCAGTTGTATCGCTCAATAGTTGTTACTTGTTACCAAGTTCTAATATTTAAATTCATTAGTCAATTAGGTAGGTATATAGTAAAATAGTTTTAATTAAGGAAGTATCAAGAGTTATTAAAAATGTTTTATGACTATTTTGATTGTTTTGCTAAAATGTGTTGGTTTTTATTCTTTTCTCTGGCTGCATTATCTGTATCATATGTCAAACACATCCTAAATAATAAATAAAATTATGTTATATTTTAAATTCTGAGTGGAGCGGAGAAGCTTATGATTTAACAATCATATTTATTTTATTATTTTTTTAAATTTTATTTGTGGACAACTTCAGAAGTGTAGCATTTTTCCGAAAAAAAATCTCTCCGAGGTGGTACTTAAGGAGGTCAATTTTTGATTTTCTTATGAATATTTTCAATATATTAAAAATACCGAATTAAAAACGAGAAAATTTAGGAATGTATTGTAAAATATTACGGCCTTCTTTTTTCTCGTAAGAAAACTTTTCTACCAGCAATGTTGCTCCAATTTACGATAATATCACTTTTTCGAAAAAGAAATATGCCTGGGGAGGTACTTTAAGAAGATCATTTTTTGATTTTTTCAGGAATTTTCCTAATACAAACGTGAAATACCAGAAAAAAACGTAGGAAAAACGAGAAAATATGTACAGCATTTACAACAATTACTATTAAAGAAAATATATAAAGCTTATGCAATTATTTAACTATAATATGCCATATACATTGTTGAAAAAGCAACACTATTAACTGAACTCCGCTCAGAATAGTTTTTTCATTAGCAATAGTTAGTAGTTGCTTACAGATAAATATTAAATTCTCTTCTGTATCCTACCTTCACAACTACACTCGTCTCCATTATTCTAGTTATCTTAGGATAGCTTTTTAGTTAATTTGCAATGCACATACAAGGAATTTTATTCAATTCTTAACCGAATTATTCAATACCTAACCGAATATTTGTATTCATTTTTTTTTTATTTTAATAGAATTTAGCAAATAGTATCTTCAAGCTGAAAGGTCCTAGAAATTCAAATTCTTATTTTAAATATTTTTTTTTTTTTTATAAAATTATGTTGAATTAATTGTTTTTTTAAAAAAATAGAAAGACGTCCTAGGATAATAGGAACGGGTGCAGCCACTATTATAGAAGACAATTTAATGTATACCTGTTAGCAACGATAAATCATAGTTTCCGAAAAAACGATTCTGAACGGAGTTTAGTTGATAGTGATGCTTTGTCAACAATATATATGTCATTTTATAGTAAAATAGTTAAATAATCTTTTTATAATTTCTTTAATAATATTTGTTCAATGTTGTACCAATTTTCTCAATTTTCCTACGTTTTTACCGGTTTTCCTATGTTTTATCCCGGTTTTATAGATTTTCTGGGAAAACAATTGAGAAAATCGAAAAATAACTTGTCTTTTATTTTAACTGGCTAGAACTACTAGAACTGAGAATTAATAGAATATATAATACTAATATAAACAAATCAAAGTGTATACGTCTTTTTTGTTTTTAAATACCTTTAAAAAAAAAAAAACCTAATCAAAATTAAACTAATCCCTATATATTGTCACCCTTGGGAGGGTACTTTCTTTTTATGCGTCTCAACTCATAACTTTTTTTCGCGTACAAGCCTACTTGTAATTACTGATTTACAGATTGTTTGTTTTAAAATATAGTTAGTTAGAAAATACAATCATACAAGTTAAGGATTACAATTTCTATTAAGATTCACACTCATAAGGAAACACTTGTAATAAACTTAATGATATTTTGTATACATTGTTACATCCTAGTTGTAAAATTGTCTAATGTATGGAATGGGCAGTTTTAATTCTTTTTTGCATACTTCATAAACTGAATACAACTAGTTCTAAATTATAATTGAAAACATTTTGAATTTTTTTTTTCACAGTTATAATATTTAAGTACCTGACAAAAAATAAATTTAATTAAAAATGTGTATAAAAAAAAAAAAAATTACATATCAATCGTGGTTATCGCGCCCTATCCTTCCAGCATGACGTACAACATACATTCCAATAAAAACTAGTTTTGACTGACTTATTTTAATCTGTAGTTAATTCTAGTTTTAACTTGTCAAAACTAGAATTGACTAAAGGGATTTGTGGAAACTAGTTTTGACGGATTTCGGGTTTTAATTGTAACATATATACTGTCGATTTGAATAAATCATTTGTTGAAGAAGTTATTCAATTTAAAAATGTACTGAATCATTTGACAATAATGATTTATCTATTAATGGACTGTTAAAAAATTATCTAATCCTCCATTAAAATCTACTTTCCTTAATGTTCAAAACATTTTAAGAATATTTGTATGTATGCCTTGTACCAATACTAGTGGTGAACGATCATTTTCAGTGTTTCGTTGAGTTAAAAAATATTTAAGATCCACCTTATCTCAAGATAAGACAGCTTCTCTTTTATTTTTGTCAATAGAAAATGAGATTGGACAAATATTATAAAACAGTTTGTGAGCAAAAAACCAAGAAAAAAAAATATTTTTATTATTATTATGTATTATTATTTATTATTTAAATTGTTTTAAGTATCTATAAATATATAATAATATTTTATTGTTAATATACAAAGATACATTTAGTATTACAAATCAATGCTAAATACATACTCCAAAAATAACTAAAAATATAGGAGTTCATTTGTTAATGAAATATAAAAATTTCACATAAAAAATATTTCAACTTTTGTACTGTTTAAAAAAAAAAAAATTTTAAATGCATTTCTATGTAAATATGTTTAAATTTTACCTTTAGAAAGAGGAATATTGTTGATATTCACAAAAAAAAATGTCCTGTTGGGTAAAGGAAAAGTGGTGGATTCATCTTTAGCAGCTATATCATTTTTAAAGATGAATTAGAATGCGTCTTTTAAAACTGCATAATATAAAATGCGAAAGACCTATAATAATAGTTGTCAACAATGGTTCTTAAAGAATCGTATAGGCTATAGCAAAAAGGAAAAAGGTGAGGAAAAAGATGAAAGCATCCAAGAATTTTAAAATACCTACATATTTTTGTAAACATGAATACACATGACATTTAAAAACTTTTTGACCATAGAATTAAAAAATTAAGCATAATATGTGATTAGAATAATTTTTTTTTGCAATATAAAAAAAAAGGTAAAATAAGTTTTTGATTTTTTTTTTTGGAATTGTGGCCGTTGTATAAAGATTCTGTTGGTAAAATGCCCCTTTGTTTTAAATTTAAATTGTATTTTTCAATACAATTTTTCAATTTTACAATCCAATTTTTTCTAATACCATTATTACCTAGATTCTCTACCTAATTACATTATATTGTTATTATTTTTTAATTGTAGAACAATTAGCTGAAATAAAACGTATGACCTTGGCTAGAGTGTTGTGTGACAACAGCCGCGAATTCACAAGAATACAAATTAACGTGTTCAAAAAATCAACGCAGTTATATCCATGCTACATTACATGGTTAATTACTCCAGAAATGAATCTCCGACTTTGGATGGAACCGGATCCCAAGTAAATTTGGCGATTATAACGATGAATATTCATACCTCTTAAATACCTACTTAACAATATTATTTTAGAATCATTCTTCTTTATTTACCTATTATTAAACGTTTATAATTACTCATATAAGTATACAATGTTATACTAGAACATTTTTTCGTTTTTATAATATTACTGTAAGTTATGCATTATTATTGTAAAATCACTACTATTAATAGTTATACTTGGAAAAATATTTAATTAAAATATATTTTACTACATGATATTACACCATTTTAGCACTTTTTTACTAACACTAATTATAACTAACTAAAACTAATCTTATTTAATGTGGTCATTTAAAAAAAATATTTTAGGTTAAGTTACCTGTTATCTATTGGTTTTAAAATGATGTGTATTTTTTTTATTCTGTCTGTGGACAACTTTTCTACTAGAAAACTTGCTTTAAATTATAATCTGTAGGAGCTTTTCTGAAGGGTAATTTTCTATAGTTAATGCATTGAGGTCATTTTTTGATTTTCCAAGGGTTTTTTCGAAATAATCGATAAAAAACTGAAAAAAAGTATAGGTAAAACGGCAAATATTTATGGCATACCTTGTTATGCTGACACGATGTTTTATACTGTCCAATTCAAAAATAACAAGGGATTGATTTTGTTTTTTTATAAAATTTCGCCATTGACAGTTCAAATCGATTTTTGATATCTAAAATATTTTTAATTAGGAAAAACCAAAAAAGAGACTAAATGTATGATTTTTTAAAATTACGGCACAACGATTTCATTATTCTAAATATTTACGGCTTATGTATTCTACCATAAATATTGTCTCAATAGAAAAATGTCAAGAAACTTTGTTGTTGTATTATTAATCTAGCTGGTGAACAAGAATGTTATTTTTGATTTTCTTTATAGTTTATTTAATAATTTAACGAAACCAAAGAAAAACGTCGAAATAACGGTAAATTTTACGAAAACAATGCTTTTATTATTTTAGTCGGGGCGGGGTAATTATATTCTATGTTAATCGTTCGTACACAATTTAAATGCACTAAAGAGAGGTGAATATATCCTATGGTATTATTAAGTCCGAAATTGAGTATGCTAAAAAGGGTTAAATATATCATATATTATTCTTCCTTTCCCAGTAAATATATGGGAATTTGAAAATAGCTATTTTGTAGAGTTTATTTTTCTGAAAATATTGATGTTTCAACTTTTATTTTTATTAACTTCATGATATTTTAAAATTATTACGAAAACTATTTTAACTTTCAAAAAATAACTTTTTCCATCAGTGGTTAGATATCCATAAGTCATAGGAATAAATTCGGTCCCTTCATTCTTTGATATTTTGGAACAAGATTTCTTGTAGGAAATATCGGTATTTTATTATTTTTTACTGGAGTTGTTTTTTTTTTTTTTAAATCATCGTGCATTTCCCATTGTCAATTGCCTCATTTTATTTATGCCAATTTATGTCCCACCGTGTCTCGCAAACGTCTCTGGCCCATTTATAAACATCCTTGAGTTCATAATTGTTTCCATATTTCTGAACTATGGTATATCACCTTATATTTTATCTGAACCAACATTAGTCGTTAAAAAAGAACTTCAAAATGTTCAAAAAATTAAACGTAGTAGAGTGGTTTTAGTCTCATCTTTAATGATTCAACTTTAGGAGACATTTAAACCCCTCTATCTTTACTGCTCTTTTAAATATTTTTAATCGATATTTTAGGCTTTTTTGACATTTTTAAATGCTTTTTATAGATTTTAAGTGCATATAAATCCGTTCCCTAATGATTAGATGCAGTCATTGTGAACCGTTTTACTTATGAGCATTTATATTAATATTTATTATTAAATACACTTTTTCTGAATTATTGTTTTATTTATTAGTTACTTTATTACTTAGGTACGTAAATGTCAGTTTTGCACACTCTGCATTTTAGCAAAATTACATCTATGATATTATTTCTTTATAAAATAATCCAAAAAAATAAGGTCAATTGATACTAAAAGAAATCGAAGAGGAAAATAAGAAAAATGTAAATATAAAAGATGTTCAGAAAGTTATTAGTGAAAGTTTTTGGTAAGTATCTATATACTACAAATAATTAATAAGTTTAGTATCTAACTGAGCAACTCAAAGTAAATAGGCGTGCGCAGATCATAATTGCTGAGAGTACAAATACAAAAATAGATTCAACATTTTAGTATATTACCTAGCCATATAACAAGTCAAGCCAGGACTTATAAGTATAATAATTTAAATTCTTTTTAAAGTTAATGTTTCACTTATAATTCAAGACAACGCGTACCCGGTAACATAGACTTAAATTCATCAATTATGTCTCTTATTAATTGATTTAAGAAGCCAATTTTTGTTTCATAGAAATCATCATGGAATCTAATCTGTTCTGCTTCATTTGACTCCTTAATTTAGGTTTTACTAAACTAAGTTTTAAAAAAGCTCTCTCACATGAGCATATTGTAATAGAGATTGTTGCAATTTTGCTCCAATTTTTAATTAAAGCACATTTCCCGAAAAGAAATGTGGTTGGAATGGTATTTGAAGAAAAACATTTTTTTATATTACCAAAAGTTTTCTTAGTTATTGGAAAAAAAAACTATAGAATTTATAGGGAAGTTTACGGCATTGTCGGTTTTATTATTTTCAATTTTGGCTCTCCACCTCCCCTAACCACTTGACCAAAATGATGGACCCAACACAGAAACTGCTGCCGCCGCTACTCACTGAGGAACAGCTATACCGAACGTACGGTAATGCGACGACACATATATCGACGTCATACTGCATGCGTCCCTGGTACACGCAAAATCATTTTTCGGCCTGCTCGGCTATCCTTTCCGACTCTTCATTTTTGCCGCTTGTAGACAAAACTGAATCTTACGGTTTCTGTTTTCTAAAATAAATATTGATCAAATCGAAACAAGCAAAAGACCTTTCTTGTTGTATTTTGTATCTAGTTGGTTAATAAAAAAGTCGCTCTTTAACATGAAAGGTAGTTTTCTAAATAATTGAAAAAGACTGGGAAAAAATGTAAAAAGAACGATTTAATAGTATTGTGTTACAGCGTAAATTATCACTTGCTTTCCTCCCGAGATAACGATTATCGTTTTGTATTCGAAGTCTATTAAAATTAACAAATCATTCATTCATATTTGACGTCCGTTATGCATTGATCTACAAATATTAATTTAAGAAAATGCCAAAACAACGATCTAAAAAAAATCAGTTTATTAATATTATTTTAATAATGTTCTTAATTTTGTAAAGTATTATTTAATAAATTTGTTTTGCATATAAGTATATATTATTTTGACATTAAAATAATATATTGATATAAAAACAAATTATTGTATATTTTACAAATATTACAAGCGTATATTCCAAACGACTTTATAACATAACCGTGCAATTTTTCAGAGAATATAAATCCAAAAGGGCCATCCAATTCAAACAGTTTTCCTTAGTTTAAATATTAGTAAATATTAAAACGAAAAAATTGACATCACTAAAATTCGTTAGTATTCGACTATAAGTTCGCTAGATACGGCGAATTGTAATATTCCGCGTGACTACATATTCGTACGCCTCGACGGCGGCAATACAGCCGTACACTCCGCGGTGTGTTAATAATGCACCACTACTCCCCTCCAAACAAAACTTAAAAGTGGAATATCTCGTCAACGGTTTGACAGAAATAAAACATTTTAACACTCAAATTTATTTCAACTTGTACTACATCTATTTATGGAAATTGTATTATGTGTCGTCAAATGATAATCAAAAGTGGGTAGTGGTTTTACACTCAAAAATAAGGGTGACAAAGAATAACACAAATACAAAATTCTATAATTAGAGCTAATTGTTTTTTAAATGATTTATAAAACAGATTTCAAATAAAGGTAATACTTTTCAAGATTATTAAATGAGCGATCCAACTTACATGAATCGCTCGGTAAAATACACGGCAATATTTATCCGTTTTTGGTTTAACGTAAAGTACCTGCATGTATTGAACTTATTCTTTTTCGAACGACCTAATCTAATATATTTGAAAGTACCTCAAAGTCTTTCCATCCAAACAAATATATTACACTTCGGTTGAATAATAGTAATAAAAATAACAATTATATTATAATACACCACTGTCATAATTTCTGATTGTCGTATTGTCTGATGCATTATTTTTGTTATAACAGTTCTTGCAATATTGTGTGGTGCTGCTATGAGTTGAGTAAAAGACCATCCAATTCAAAAATTTCTCTATAATTGAAATTTTTTTTACTTATTACGGCGATAAAATATGTCATTAAAATTCGTTTGAATTCAATAATAGGTTCGCTAGATACGGCGATTTGTAATAAAGCGCGTGATACCACAGATTCCTGTGGCTGTGAACTTAAAAGTGGAATATCTCGTCAACGGTTTGACAAAAATAAAAAAATTCAACACTCAAATTTATTTTAAATAATACTACATCTTTTTCTGGATTTTTTAGTATAGGTCGTCAACTGAAAATCAAAAGTGGTTAGTGGTTTTATACTCAAAAAAAAAGAGTAACAAAAAATAACACAAATATAAAATTCTAGAACAGCTTCTTTCTTGAATGTTCTAGAAAACAAAATTCGCAAAATGTTAATACATTTCGAGATAATGAGTTTACCTAAATGGATCACCTGGTACACGGCCGCCGTCGAAGCGTACGAATCTGTGACGTCACGCTGCAATAATACAAATCGCCGTATCCAGCGAACTTATAGTCGAATACAAACGAATTTAAGTGATATCAATTTTTTCGTTGTAATATATACTTACAATTAATATATAAAAAAATGTATTGAATTGGATGGTCATTTAGAGATTTATATTCTCTTAACAATTAAAAGGCTATGCTATAAGATTGATTGAAATATACGCGTGAAATATAAAAATATTAATTAATTGTGCAAAATATGTTTTCATATCAATAATTTCTCTTAGTGTCAAAATATGATTTATTTAAATGCAAAACAAATTTAATATTTTTTTTAAATCGTTGTTTTAGTATTTTATCAAGTTTAAAATTGTAAATCATTGCACGAATGGTCGTCAAATATGAAAGAATGATGTGGTAATTTAAATAGACTTCGAATACAAAACGATACTCGTTATCACAGGATGAAATCAAGTGATAATTTATGTGATAACAAAATACTATTAAATCGTTCTTTTTATGTTTTTTCCCAGTCTTTTTCAATTATCAAGAAAACTAGACGGAATATCAAAAAGCGACTTTTTTGTTAATCAATCATATTTAAAATACAACAAAAAAGGTCTTTTGCGTGTTTTGATTATAACTATATTTATTGTAGAAAACAAAATCTGTGAAAATAATTTTGACTACGGTCGAAAAAGAGCGACAAAATGAAGAGTCGGAAAGGCTAAAGGTTGAAAAATGATTTTGGGTACCAGGGGCGCCTGCGGTATGACGTCGATGTGCCGTCTTCACTTCCACCTCTTACCTGATCATCATAAACTAATACATAACTGTCGCCGTTGCCGACACACACAGACACACCGTAGGACTGCAATACACGGAATTGTGCGGTAACGTATTGTCATCGTACCACATGCGCTCCTGGTACACTGTTTTGTAGTTTTTTGATCGGCTGCTGTTTCTGCAGTTCCTTTTTCCTTTTTACTTCTTTATTGTCTTAAAAGACAATAGTTGTCTTTTTCGACGTTCTAAATTTTTTATAAAGTCATATTTTTTCAATTAAATTGGGTTTAATTTGATAATATTATTTACATTATACTAAGTACCTTATACTCGGTAGGTACCGCTAAAATAAAATGGCATTATATGTACGAGTGTGTTAAAAAATGAATTATATATAATTGTCAACACTGTTAAAAAGTTATTGCATACGCCCGAGTTTCGAGAGGAACTTTTAGTTTATAACGATGCGTATTTTCACACCGTCATTACGTCTTGTCAGGATAGTTTCATACGATAACTTTATATATTTAATATAACGTTGTATAAGTTTAATATATTATAATAGACAATTTTATTTTGTGGTTATTTTTTTTATTTTTAGTTTTTTGAATTTTTAACTTGCAACTATATTATAATAATTTAATATACGGCTAACTGCAGCAGCGTACCAGTGACCTGCGAAAAAAGCCGGTCGGATTAAAACATTTTTGGCGAAACGGTAGAATTTAAATTCCGAATCGAGCGGTTTCTGCATACGGGATAACCTTTAGGTTCGCAGGTTTTTGCGTAGACAAAAATCGGAAAAAAAATAAACATTATAATATTTTGATCTATTGACAATTTTCAACGAAAAAAAAAAAAGAAATAATATTATCGTTGACCCGTAAATATACACGGAGATTTCGAGTAAATTCAATTTTGGTTTTTTTTTTCAGGTATATATAAATATAAATAGATATACACTCTCCTTTCAAATGTTATCAGTCTTTTTTCGTCTGCTATCGTTTATACCCACGCCTCACATGTACATAATTCAATAGGCGTCATTAAGACTTTGTATACCTTGGTTTTCGTACGTCTTGATAAAAGTTCAAATGTATGTTAAAAACAATGGAGTGTGCATGTTTGAAAATTAAAAATATATACATATTTAAGCAGTAGGAATAAATATTAAACATAAGTAGTTTTAAAATGGCAATTCCACAATGTGTGAAAAAAAAACCGAAATCAAATTCACTTTAATTCCTTCCCTAAAGTTGCTAGTTCCTAATATGTTAATTTTATCACCTTGTATACTATATATTATAAACATACATATATATATATATATATATATATATACTTCAATTTGGGGCAATGGAGCCCCACAGGCCACAATAAATTGGTGGGCCATGTTTTCGCATAAATACTGTATTTTAACCTATAAAGAAAAACCTCGAATACGTTTAATAAAATTAATTGACGTTAAAATACTTGTTTGCACCAAGTAATATAACAAATCAATAGATTTGGCAACATAGCAGTAAAACTTAAATAATCGTAAAATAAAATGAAAGGAAATTTAAAAAAAATTAAATCGTCAACTTACGAAGCGAGTATAAAAAAAAAGAGCCAAAAGTATGACTGATGATCCAATTAAAATTATAAGTTCTCAAATATCACTAAGAATAATTTTGACACTTTAGATTACGGGGACGTTAAATTTATTCGTGATAGAACGTACCCTTGTAGAAATATACATAAAAAATTTCGAAAAATATTGTTACAAACAAAAAATATTTTATCATCTAGAGCAGTGCTTCCCAACTGGTGTTCCGCGGAACCCAAGGGTTCCGTAAGCCGGCACCAAGGGTTCCATAAAAAATTTGGGAAATATAAATTATTTAAAAATATTTTTAATTTGAATTATGATTCGAACATAATAGGCAAATAGCTCCTCTTCTCGTTAGGACGTTTCCTTATCTTATGATAAAATATTCGTTATAACGTTAATAATTCCATAACAATATTGAAAGTTGTCGATCCATATATATTTATAGCTTATATTACCAGGTATTAATTTATCTTATCTGCAGTCATTAGCGAGCAGTCGGCCGATGGGTCTCTTCACGTTAATAATGCCATAATAATATTGTTGGTTGTCGATCCATACATATAATTATATTTGATACTAGGTATTCGTTTATCTTCTCTGTAGTCATTAGCGAGCAGTTGGCTAGTGTGTCTCGTCATTACAAAATACTTGTTGTCATTTTTAATTTTAACGTTTGAATTTTAGTGTTCAATTATTACTATCACGAATAACTCTCATTTTTTGTAAAATCTAACATTTCTTGTCGGTGCAGTTTTGGTACCGGTTCCTTCATAATTTTTACTGAAATGGACACATGGCTCAAAACGGGGCGATTATTATCAGTAGAGAAGGCCGGTTTAACATCTACATGTAAAAGTCACACTTCGTCTGTTCCATTGGAAAACTCGACTTCTCACTGTGAAGCTGCTCCTCTCCAAAAAGCTACTATCGAAAATGAAGCATCTCTAACTAAGGAATGCACTCAAATCAATTGTTCAAAAGTTAAAAAAAGACGATATGATGAAGAATATTTATCTTTTGGATTTATTCCCATTGGAATTGACACGTTTCCTGATATGAGGTGCGTAGTTTGTGAGAAAGTTCTCAGTAACAGTTCTTTGGCTCCTGCAAAGCTAAAGCGACATTTGGAATCTAACCATCCAAATCTGAAAGGGAAAAGTCCGGATTTCTTTAGAATGAAGAAAGACATTTCAATTGAAAGTGCGACTTCTCTTACTACCTATGTAAAAGACGAAAATGAGAAAAACACGGAGGCTTCATTTATATTGAGTTATAATATTGCACGTGCCGGAAAACCTCACACCATTGCCGAAAGTTTGATTAAACCTAGTATGATAGAAGTGGTCTCTTGTATTCTTGGAGATGATGCGGGAAAAAAAGTTGCAGCAGTGCAGTGCTCAAACAATACCATTTCTGATCGAATTCATAAAATTTCTGACCACATTGAAGATGAATTTGTTTTCAGATTAATTAACTGTAACCAATTTTCTTTATAAATGGACGAAAGCACCGATGTTTCTGGGTTGTCTATACTAATTGTTTTTGCTAGGTATGTTCATGAGAAAATCATTCAAGAAGGATTGCTTATTTGTGAAAGTTTGGAAACGCATACCAAAAGAGAAGACATTTTTGAAGTGGTAAATAAATACTTTAAAAAAAAAATTTCCTGGCAAAAATGTGTAGACGTATGCACGGATGGTGCTGCTGCAATGGTTGGAAAGATAAAGGTGTAATAACTAGAATTAAAGAGGTAGCTCTAAAATGTAGTAACACCCACTGTGTTTTACATCGCCATGCATTGGTAACCAAGAAACTTTCGACAGACTTTAAATCAGCACTAGATGTCGCTGTTCAGTGCGTGAACTTTATAAAATCACGCCTCTTAAAAACAAGGCTGTTCAAGAAGCTCTGTGAGGAAATGGGGAGTGACCATCAGAATCTTCTTTTACATACAGAAATCAGGTGGTNTTTACATACAAAAATCAGGTGGTTGTCCAGGGGCAAAGTTTTAACAAGACTTTTTGAATTGCGGGATGAAGTAAAAATTTTCCTAAAGGAGCATACAAAAACGAATCTTTATGAATGGTTTCATGATGACAATTTTCTAATAAAGCTAGCATACCTCTCTGATATTTTCAACAAGTTAAACGAAACGAACTTGAGTTTACAAGGAAAAAAAACTTCGATCTTTCAAGCCAATGATAAGATTAAAGCTCTCATTGGAAAGTTGGACTTTTGGGTCGAATGTGTACAAGAAAATGATTTTTCATGTTTCTCCAACCTGAATAAATTCTTATATGAAAATGAAAGCTCAGTGACACCGATAAATGCAGAAAAAAATAAGGCCATTTAATTAGTTTAAAATCTGGATTACTTTCCTACTTTCCAGGATTAAATGAAGATTTTAATAATTTGTGGGTACAAAATCCATTTTTAATTCAGAAAAAGCCAAAAGTACTTTCATCAAATTAATACGAAAGTTTGCTTGAAATAAAATCTTCTTCTGAATTGAAAATTAAGTTCGAGTCACTTGAAATTGAGGAGTTCTGGATTGCCATGGAAAGTGATTACGAACAATTGTCCATAAAAGCTGTCACCATTTTATTGCCATTTCCAACTTCCTACTTGTGTGAAACTGGCTTTTCAGCGTATACAAAGACCAAGAATAAGTTTCAAAATCAACTGAACGCAGCTCCGGACTTACGAATCCAACTCTCGGGAATAACTCTAGATTTAAAAAAGTTATGAAGCAAACTATGCAAAGATTCCAATCTTCTCATTGAATCTATCTTGGAGATAATGACAGACAAATAATAAATGTGTCGGATGTGTCCGACAACCCACTCATTTAAGTATACAAAACATATGTATTTAATGATATTATAGAAAAAATATGGGGGTTCCACAAAACGTTCAAACTCCTACAAAGGTTCCGCGAGTAATAGAAGTTGGGAAACGCTGATCTAGAGGTTTGGCCAAAAAGTTGAATTTTTTACTTTTGATAAAAAATTTGTAGTAATTGAGTTTGGTTAATATTATTTACATTGATGGTATATTTACTTATTGACTATTGTACACAACTTTTCTGCCAAAATTTTACTATTCATTATTACACACCTCTGGTATTTTTTTTTATTTTTTTGTTACTATCAAAATGTGGTGAAGTCTATGAATACATATTCATACATATTAAGCGTTTATGTTCAGAAACTTTGAATTTTCACCTGTTTAAATATATTCTAAATTTAAAAATAGCATTATAAATTCTGCATCTAATATTTGACCAGAAATAAATCTTTCCACTTGCAGATTTCACATGGGGCAATTTAAAAAAAAAAGATTACATTTTAGTATTTATAATCATGAATTAAAGTGAAAAATAGTTATCTTCTTCACATTTTGAGCTCAGACATATTATTAAAATTACAAATAAATATAACTAACATGCATGTACATTAAATTATAACTTTATGTAATAAATGCAATTGTACAATATTGTCGGATATATCCGTATGAAAATGGGACCTTTCGCTGTCATTGTAGTGCGTATAAAATATTAAACTATTAAATTATTTTCTATTGAATGCAGATATACATTTTATTGCAATTGTTTTAATAATAATATAATTGGTTTTAATAATAACGAATTATTTTTATAATGAAAGTCACAGTAGTATCGCCACCTTAAGTAGGAAAAGCCCCCTCAAAATTAAAAAAGCCCACAAGAGAGCGAAAAAAAAATTAAAGACAAATGTATTTATGTAATTAAAAAAAATGAAGGGTATAAAACTTTAAAGTCTAACTATGAAGTCAGTCATGTCAGGTAAATGTTTATTTAGATATAACGTATATTTTATTAAATTGTTTTAAATATACATCAAACTAGTGTAGACGAAGAACTTAGTTTTTCTTTGTACAAACATATTTTAAGTAATAGAAGATTAAATTTTAATGAATATAATTTAGAAATATATCTAATTATCAATTTTAATTTATAAAAGTAACATTTATCTAATATTTTTAAGTAACTTTTGCATTTGTATAGTGCAATTCATTATGTAATTTTTATGTATTTTTTGGTGCGATTATAAAATTTGAATACACAATTTTTGTACGTTTTAAATCCGGTCTTTACTCATCACAATATATTCCGCCAAAGGATCACTAATTTGTTACAGTCTAATACTATTAATATTAAATCAAATAGATATAGATCAAATTTTGACGAAAATCGTAAACTTTACGGCATTTCATATAACATATTTAACCGAACTTCGCTCAAAATCGTATTCTGTCGGCAATGAATCATCGTCTCGAATACAAATAGAAATTAAATAACATTTTATGTGTCCTATATATACCTTACCACCTTCCTATCTACAGACTACAAGATTGGCACATTCGGCAGCAAAACAGGCTCTCTATTCCCAAAACAGTCACGTAATAGTATTTCTTTAAATTCTTTCCGGTTTAAATTCTGCAGGCAATATTTTATCGAGAAAAGTAAATTTATTTTTACCATATAGACTTTTTGTCTTTTAAGTCTTAATAGTTTTCATTGCAAATTAACCAATTATTTTTATTTTTTCATTTTTATATCCGATTAAAAATAAATACGTACGAATGTACTTTAGCCAGTTGTGCTAAAGTTTTTAATGCAAAAAATATTATGACACGCCACGCTAAATCGCACGACGGAATAAAACTTCAATGTGCTCTATGCCCGAAATCGTTCGCGCGTAAAGACAACCTTGCCGAACACGTCAAAATCGTTCATTGTGACGGAAGAGTCGCCACGCCGACTATTTCTCCGCAGGCCGGACCATCTACAGGACCATCGACTTCAACCGTGCCATGGACTACCGACGAAGAAAATGACGAGCTGTTTATGGAAATCGATATGGATAAAGGTAAGATTTCTTTTATTATGGCCCACCACATAGCGAGGGAAAAATTATTATAACGGACAAAGAGTGGGAGAATCATTTCACCTGTGAAAAATGTAATTTAAGTAAAAATAAATTTTCTTTTAAAAATTATAAAGTCGCTGACAACTTGTCGATCAAATTTAGGCAGACGCTGTGCAATACTTGTAATTTGAAATTTATAGGTAACTAAATTTGTCCCGTGCTTCTTCCACAACCTTTCTAATTACGACTAACATTTCGTCACGGAGCTGGGTTATGACGCGCAAACAATTTCCGTCATCCCTAATAGTGAAGAAAAATTTATTTCATTTTCGAAATATGTAAGTAACACCTTCTCCGTACGATTTATTGATACGTGCCGGTTCATGGCGTCGATTCTATTTACTCTCACATTAAACCTCATAACACCAGATTTCGGAAAGTTCAGAGAAACACGGAAAATGATCAACAACGAGGATATACCGCTAGTGACAAGAAAAGGAGTTTACCCGTACGAATATACGGATAGCTGGGGAAAATTGGAAGAAAACACATTACCGAGAAAAGAAGAGTTTTATAGCACGCTGACGGAGACAAACATTGGTGACACAGATTACGAGCACGCAAAGACAGTATGGACGCATTTTGATTGTAGGATGTTGGGAGAATACAGTGACTTATACTTGAAAATTGACGTCATGCTGTTGGTGGACGTGTTCAAAAATTGTGTACATAAATAACATTTTTCACAGGTGAAATGATTCTCCCGCTCTTCGTCCGTTATAATAATTTTTCCCTCGCTATGTGGTGGGCCATAATAAAAGAAATCTTACCTATATCCATATCGATTTCCATAAACAGCTCGTCATTTTCTTCGTCGGTAGTCCATGGCACGGTTGAAGTCGATGGTCCTNTTTCGGGCATAGAGCACATTGAAGTTTTATTCCGTCGTGCGATTTAGCGTGGCGTGTCATAATCATTTTTGCATTAAAAACTTTTCCGCAACCGGCGTAGGTACATTCGTGCGTATTCATTTTTAAACGGAAAAAAAAAGTTGTATTACAAGAATTTAAAAAAATTAACACCAAACGAAAGCGATGAGAAAACTGGAAAAGACGAGTGCGCTGGTTCGTAGTAAAATCACTACCGACGATCGGATCGTTATCGATCCAATACCTACAAAAATCGGTTTAAGTTCGCAGAAAGAATTTGTGCATGATCGAACAGGAAAACCGAGAACAATACATTTTCTCATACAGGTCTTTACAGGCAAGAAACACGTAATGTGTGTGCTGTCGATATATATATGTATACATTTTTTCGTTCTAGAATCTCGGAACGGGACCCGCGGTACGCATAATATAGAGGGTCGAGAGGTCCGTTGTCGCCAACGATTATACTTCGTATAGGTATACGAATATAAAAAAAATTCGTATTATGCAGGATGGAGGGGTGGTGACGACGGGGGTTACGACGACGGTTATATTCCGTATAGGTAACAAACTGCGTACGAGTAATATTATTTTGTTAAATTATAACAATAGAAGGTGTGTGTGTGTGTAATTAATGATCGTATGTTAACCTAATAGTCGATGCATAGTCGTAACAATTATATTATCGTTGACAAAAATTGGTTGCAACGGAGGGTTGATGGGCGGGGGAGAGGAGGTGAGTGCGCGGCCGCCAAATAAAATTGTATAGATATTCGGCAGAGGAAAGATGTGCGGGAGAGAGGACGTTACAGACTCTCGCTATACAGGCCTGTGCAGGTCCGTTGTCTATTATAATTCTTTGTCTATCGATAACCGTTATAAAATAATATTTTAGTATGAGTACTTATACTTACGATATAGACGAAGAGGGTGTACATGATAGTGCGGGGTGATTTAGGTTATTCGACGGTATAGTAATGCGCGCGAAGACACAATTATAAATTAACCTTTGTATCGGCAGTCGCTAATATTCTGAGAAATACGATATGCGTTGACCGCCTAATAGGCGGGCGGGGTATGGTGAGTTCGTTAATAATGATTGCTAATGGATGTTATGAAAAATATTATTTGGAAAAAGTAATAACTTATTAAAATACACACACTATGTACATGCATATTAGATACGGTATACAAATTTTGTGTGGGGCTAAGAGACCAACTCATACAGGATCGTACAGGATCTTACAGACAAGAAACACAATGGCGCTGCTGTCGATATATATGTATACATTATTTTTGTTCTCGGAGAGGGATCGGCTATACGTATATTATAGACGGGGGAAGATATTTGTGTGTGTGTGTGTATATGTAGGTAAGTATATGTATATGTTTATGTGCGTATTTAGGTTTGTGTAGGTATGTGGAGAAGGTCGGCGGGCAGGAAGAGGCGATAGTAATATTTGGTGATAACAATGTGGAAGGGGGCGTGGTCTAAATAGGTCGAGTACGTGGTGCATGTAGGAAAAAAATTGAAAAAAAATCTTTGCTCCATGATCCTGGGATAGAAGCCCTCTTTTCGTACTACTGTCGAATAATACTTCTGTGTTAGACGGTAGGCGGTTTTCACTGAATTTATGTGATTCGCCAATACTACAACTACCATCACTCTCCTGTAATCAGTCGACTAGTAATAATTTGTACATTTTATTTTTTGATATATATATATCTGAATTTTGTACGTTTTGGTCAGATCCCCATCCCGCAATGCCCAAACAGTAATGGCATACATCTGATTAGGTATTCGGTTTTTAACTTATGTAGAAAGCAAAGGATTATTTATAGTATTATTTGTAGAATTTGATGGTTCTTCAGTCCTTATGTCCAGTTCTTATGCCCTGTTAAACTTTAGATAAAAATATCATAATTCAATAATTAAGAGTTAAAGTTTGACCTCAAATATGATACCTATATAATATATATATATAAATGTATATCTAATACCTATTGATTTTGATTTGTATTTAAATATTTCAGCACAAATATGGGGAAAAAAATTGATTTACAAACACCGATTGCCGTTTTGAAAAAAAAATGGATGTACTTCTTGTAAATGGAAACATGTAAAATGTGTTGATATTATATACGCTTCTTACAAAGAGTGTTTTATAAGAATACATTATTAAAAAATCGTTTACTAATTAGACGTGTAAGTCTAAACAATGTACCTAATGTATTATCTAAGTATATAAAACGTTTTAGGTTTATTGTCATTAGGTACCTAATAACTTAACTTAGATGATACTTGTGATCATAGAAAGAGTCCAATTGTTGACAGTAATATAACTAAATTTATTATAAATCTAAGTATAAAAATATAATATGGCATTAATAAAATCAAATCGGGATCAAAATGTTTAAACGAAAAATATTTTTTTATTTTTATGTTTTTTTCACGTAGCTAGGTACGTATACTAATTATAATTTAATATTTGTAATTTTTTTATTTTACAACAGTTATTCAGATATTCAGAGTTTGTTTTTAATGTATAATATGTAATAATATTAATATATTAAATTATAATTATATATTTTTTATCGCATCCAAATGGCGTTCATATATTCTAGGACCTATTTTAATGATTTTTTGAAAATGTTTAATGCATAAAATGCTAATTTTCAAGAAAATAAAATATTCAGCGTTACTAATAACAAACAATTATGTACTATATTATTATCTTAAACCAAAGACTCTTGTATTTATAACACTGGGACGATTTAGTAAGAAAGTAATGTTATAAATTGACTGCCTATAAAAAAAAAAATATTACTTTCAATAATAGAGAATGATGAACAAGATTCATTATTAAACGGCAAAATTGTATCATCCCTGTTACCTTAACAAAATGAAATATATAATAAACTAATTTTAATTTTAACAGATTAGTTTATATATGTTTTATTAGAAAAAGTGATTTCTTCCTAACTCATTTATTGTGTTTCTTTAGGTAAATAAATAAAAAACAATAAATGGGTATTCAAATGTAAGATTTCTCTTTTTTATTGATAATTAATCATTCTAAAAAAAAAAAAGAAATAAAATAGACAAATAAAGTTTATTCACGCTTAAGTATATACTTAATAAAACATTAAAATTGTATTAATAATTCAAAATATTGAATCATTAACATCATTAATATAATATGAATCATATAAGTAGTAAACCCCTTACATAAAAATTAAAACTTTTAAAAAAAATCTTATAAATATAAAATAGAAATTTAATATAATTTCAAGTATCAATCCTTATAGATATTACTGTTATACTTATTCAGCATAAGAGGGGAGACTGATTTAATATTATATATCTTTTTTTAAAAATAGAAATATACAAAAAAAAGTATCATTAGTTAAGTATTATTACTTTGATATTAAAGAATAATTTATAAAATATTTAACAACTAATTTAAAAACATTATTAAAACAAAAAACAAGTATTAAAACTTAATGATTGGTAATATTTTGTTTAAAACTTTAGTGTCAAATTTCAGTCTTCTTGGCAATTTATACTCAAAATAGTTTACACCAAGCATCAGTTCAGGTTTATGTGCACATTTTTTTTAAAAAATTGCAAAGTTTTTATGATTCATTAGATTTAGAATATTATTATAATTCATTACATTATAAACATGCAACATTATCTCCTTCATCATCGCCTTCACTTTTTAATTCTTTGGCAATTTTTTATGATTGTTTGTCCTTCTTAAGTTCTTTAATTAACGAACTTTTGGTAAGTACTTGTAAACCTATAGATCTGTATTGATTAGTCTTTCTAGAGCCAGTAAATTTACAGCTACACCATAGGCTGGTATATTTTTTATATTGATTGATTTTACAAAAGCTTTACAGAATATGTGTATTATTTAGTAGAGTCCAAGTTCTGCCTATATTAGTTTTTAATTCTTATTTGTTAAGTACATTTTAAGAACTAAAAATACCAATGTCAAGTGATTAAAAGCAATGTGTTAAGTAAGGCGATAGACAAAGTAAGATTATTCCAGATTTTTTTGCAAGTGTAAAAGCTATCACAGTTTTGTGACATGAATGGCCATTCAAAATTGTTTAAATTGTTGATATTTATAACAGAACCATTTAATAGATAATTTAGTGGTTTGGGTTCACACTTATCCCTAAAAAGAGTAATTTATTAAAAGTTTTGCTCATTATATCCAGGCAACTGAAAATTCTCTAGATGAGGGAATTTTCTTCGGATCTGTCAACACTGACTCTCATACTGTTATAATGTATGTTTATCATTCATTTTTCTTATCAATTTCGAATAACTGTGCCCATCCCTTTAGAAAACACAATAGTTCGTGGCAGAATTGATACGATTGTAGTCATCACGGGTAGTGTACACTAGTATACATCTATGCTTATTATTTATCCAAGTATTTAATCAATAACAAATTATAGCAATTCTCAAGAAAATAAATAATATATACTACTACAGATTGAGTAAGTAATAGTAATAAAACAAAATAATAATATTTATGATATTGTTCAATACGTTTACTTTTAAACTAGTTTGTTGTTAATTGATAAAATTACGTGTTAAAAAAGTTTTTAAGTTTGATCATGAATCCCGACAAAATTGACGAGGCCAAGACTGGAGATAGTAATAAAGTACGAAAGGAAAAAAAATTGTGGGTAAGGTCTATAAGTAGCAGTAATGCAACACCAAAATTAAAGCCTCGAGTGGTGACGATTATGCAACATGATTCGAAAAAGTTGTACACGGCTGCTAGCAAGAAAGAAAATAGAAAAAAATCAGTTCAAGACGCAGTAAAGGAAATTCAGAATTGTAACGAATGTTTCGATTGGCGTTTAGACTTGAGCAAATCGGGCTTAACCAAAGTTCCAATAATAATTAGAGACTCTACACAACTGACTGAAATATATCTGTATGGGAACAAATTAGTCACTTTACCGTCGGAAATCGGGTGTCTGACTGGTTTGCGAACATTAGCGCTGAGTGAAAACTCTCTAATCGATCTACCCGATTCACTTGCCAATCTTACTAGTCTTAGGGTTTTAGACCTGAGACATAATAAACTCACGGAACTACCAGATGTCGTTTTTAAATTGGTTAAACTAACAACACTGTTTCTGCGTTTCAATCGCATACATACTGTAGGTGATGGTATTAGTAAATTGACTAACTTAACAATGCTCAGTTGTCGAGAAAATAAAATCAAAGACATTTCATCTAATATAGGTAAATTGGAATCTTTAGTCACACTCGACGTATCACACAATCATTTGGAACACTTGCCCCAAGAGATTGGCAACTGTAAACAATTGTCTACATTAGATCTTCAACACAACGAACTTGTTGACATTCCTGATACTATTGGTAATCTTACACTTCTTAAGCGTTTAGGTTTACAGTACAACAGGTTAAAGACCCTACCAAGTTCATTGAGTAATTGTCAATTAAATGAATTTAATGTGGAAGGTAACATTATATGCTGTTTACCCAATGGTCTTCTTGCAAATTTTAATTTAAGCAGTGTAACATTAGCTAGAAATTGTTTTAACGCTTATCCAACTGGAGGACCTGCACAATTTATCAAGGTACACACAATTAATTTTGAGCACAACAACATTGATAAAATACCGTATGGAATATTTTCTAAAGCTGAATATTTAACAAAACTTAACATGAAATATAATGCCTTAACATCGTTGCCGTTAGATACAAACTGTTGGACTAAATTAATTGAGTTGAATTTATCTACAAACATGATTAGTAAATTACCTGATAATATACAGTGTATACAAACATTGGAGGTGTTGATTTTATCCAATAATCTATTAAAAAGACTGCCTGCTGCAATAGGAAATCTTCAAAAACTTAGAGTACTAGATCTCGAAGAAAACGAATTAGAATTGTTACCTCAAGAAATCGGTAATTTAAGATCGTTGCAAAAATTACTGTTACAAGAAAATCAGTTAAAAGTTCTACCACGTGCTATTGGCCATCTATCTTGTCTTGTTATTCTAAATGCTGCGGAAAATAAACTTGGTGCAATACCTAAAGAAATCGGTACATTAGAAAATTTGGAAGAACTTTACATAAACAGCAACCAAAATCTTCATAATTTACCTTTTGAACTTGCCTTATGTTACAACTTACGGTTGTTAAATATTGAAAATTGTCCATTGAGTCAACTTGGGGATGCAGCTAAATACGGACCATCATTTGTAATAGCATATCTCAAAGCTAACGGCCCATATCGGTTTAATTAAAAAAAGATGGTAACTATTTGATATATTTACTTTAGTATTGAAATAAGTTATAAAAGTTTATTTGTATTTGTTATTTTGTTTAAAAGTGTAATAATTAAGTTGTTTATAATGTGTATTAATATGTATATACATATAAATACACAATAGTATTATTAAATTTTAATTTCAGTTGGCCACTATTTAGTTGAATTTATCATATTCTGTTTATTATTATTAAACCAAGTAGGATAAAAATATCTATAAAGTAGACAGAATACAACTATTACTATCTGGTAGTTAAATTCCAATTAATTGCTGATTAAATATACTAATAAAAAAACATTTTCTGCTAGCATTAATACAAGTTAGCAGAAAAATGGTAATTAATAAATTACAAATTAACACAAACTATTAATAGACAGATTATTTTATATAAAATGTTAAACTAAGGATTCCACTGGTTATACAAAATATATATTTATTTTCTATTTCGTTTTTGATGTTGTTTATAAAATTTTCTAGTTATTGGCTTTTAGATACTTAGTATATTTTTTAACTCTTGAGCACCTCTGAATTATACAATTTTTGTATTTTCCAAGTTTAAAATATTAAATAAAAAACAAGTGGTGTTGTTATTTTTGTTATATACCCTTGTTCTGCTTGCTTTAGAAAAAGGTAGCAGAATATGCAATTTTTTAAAGAAAAAAAAGTAACCGATTTTTCATGAGTACAGTTAATTTTTGTTTAATTAACATTTTATAATGATTGTGTTCTGCTGACTTTGCTCAGATAATTTTAGAAAATAAGAAAAAGTGGATTTTACTAATTATTTGTTAAGAAAAAATTGATTTAAATTAATAATGTACAAGTGTGATTGTATACTTTATTTATACAGAATTTTATCAATTTTTAAACTTAAGTATATTAAACAAAATTGTATTATTATTAACTATTTGGTATTTAAAATTATATAATTAAGTGAATTTCTACGGGGTTTTTTCAGTATTATATTTAATAAATTTTATTACATTTTAATAATTTGCAGTCATTTTGGAAGTAAGATCTAACTCTGTGTGTTGTCACAATTTATTGAAGTATTAAATATACTTATTCAATAAATACATTTTTTTAGGTTTAATTGCAATGTGATATTATTGAACATATTTCTTTTACGAAATTAAATTATTGGACTTTAATAATTAATAATGGATTATTAGTTAAGTACCTACCTAGTTATGAGCTAAAACCATAAATTTAGTTAGAAAAAACCACTATATTGTTCTATAATATTTAAGTTGATGATGATAATGGTTGATGTGATATTTTTATTGTATAAAATACTGCATATTTTATATTTTTTTGCTAAGGTGTATAAAAAATTTTCTTATTGCAATTTTAAATTTGTAATTCTTTTTAATAATAGATACCATATTTCTTATACTATTTACTAGAAATATATATTGTTTATTCATATATTTTTTATTTGTATTCATGCTAATAAATATAAAGTATATTATTAATATTAGTTTTAATTCAAATATTATACAATTTACTATACATGTTTATATATTAATATTCATTATATTTATCAATAACTGCTAAAATTTTTATAAATTGCTTTTAGGGTTATACATATACAATGTATTATTATTTTTATTAGATTCATGATATACCTATGTTTGGACAAATAGTCTTAATTTATTTTAAACTAATTGTCTTATAAAATAGTATTTTTATTATTATGATTTTAATTTTAGAATAAATAATATTTTATTGATTATTAATGAACCTATTAGATTAATCATAGTAATATAAATAGTATAATACCAGTTAAAGTTCTTAAATCTGTATTTTTGTTGCCAGAATTGAACCTTTTATGCTTATACTATTTACACAATTGTGTTAATCATTGTTTGTGCAATAAAATGATTTTTATTTTAAATTCAATACTATGTGAATTGTAAAATAATGTTACCCTATTGTTTTTCAAACATAAATACATGACATAATTAATAGGTACTATATTAACTAAATTTCCATAATAAACACAAATGTAAATATACACTATAGTTAAAATGTCATATTTTAATCACTTTAATAGTATTTCAGATATCTATATATGTTTAGAAGTTTAACTTAAATGTTTCTTTGAATGAGCTTTGAACTCTAACAAGCTTATGGAAAATAATCTGTGCTTTTTAAGAACTATTTCAAGAAAATTGCTTAAATTTGGTTATTTAATAGTACCTAGTGTATAATCTATAATAAAAAAAATATTTCACTGTAACAAAAATGTGTATTTATAGAAATTATTAATTTTGAATATTAATAATTTTAACTTATAATTATAATTATAAGGATTATAGTTTTCATTTTTTAGATTCTGAGAGAACAGAGGAATGTTTTGGTTTTACAATGATGTTTTTTTTTTTTTTAATTTTATTTTTATTTGTTTCTTAAACGATTTTCTCTCCAAATTGAAATCACTTACAAATTTCACACTTTAAAAATCATATCCAATAAAAATTACTACATTAGAAAAATGGGAAATGGTTTAGATTTAATGATAAAATTAATATTTTAGTAACAACATACACAAAAATTACAACTTAAATACCAGCATTCTTTTCAACCTCAAGTTATTAATTTAACTTTCATAATTATCAATACAGCAGAAAACAATTTATTAAATAAAAACAATAAATTAAATACATATCAAATATTAAACTTTCAATCAATTAAAAAAACAATTAATACAATGTGAATCTGTTATAATTTATATATAATTTTAAAATCAAAATCAAACAAGATTTAACTTAATAAACAGCACAAATAGAAACTACAAAAATAAGCTTGATAAAATATTAAAACAAAATAATATAGTTAAATCACAAAACACAATTATTAACAACATAGTGAATAAATTAAAAACAAATAATTCAGAAATATTCCCAGTAGATAAATCTAATGTTATTGTCATTCTTTACACTAATGAAATTCATAAAAAAAGCTTTAGATTTATAAATAATAATAGTATTCAAAAGTTAACATATGGCCCAACTTTATTTACACTAAACAAATTAATAAACTAATAATCAATTTCAAATCAAAAGAAATCATATCTGAAGTCTAAAAGAAAATATTATTAAAACCTGATTACAAAATAGAGGCTCCATAATTACATCCATTCATAAAATTACATAAACAAGATAATCCAATTCAACTTTAATTAACTTTAAAACTTCTCCAGCTTATAACCTTGCTAAATATTTAGACTCTCATAAAAGAGAAGTTAACATGAATACTGATACTTCTCTAAAAAAACACATTTAATTGATAAAATTAATAAGATTAACATTGGGCCAGGTTACAAAATGATTTCTCTTGACATCAAAAATGTATATACATGCATTCCTAAACACAAAACAGTAAATTTTTAAAAAATAAACCTATACATGGTAATAAATTTAATACAAATAAAATACAAGAAACTATTCAATCAATAAATGTAATTATTAATCAAAATTATTTCCAATCTAATAGTAAATTATATTCTCAAAAAGTAAATCATGTATTTACATTATATACTTTTGTTATTATATTTTTAGAACTAAACTAAAACTTAAATTTTAAAAATGTATACACAATAGTAATTAAATATACACATGTATTAAAAAGAATAATAAGCTTATAAAAGCTTTTGGATTCATACTTAAAATTTATTCAAAATTTCTTTACACTAATGAATTCAATACTTAAGATGCCTTATAGTCATATTGAAAAACTTATAGCAGTATGATTACTTGAAAATTGATTTTATACACTATTACTTATTACAGATAAAATAAATAATTTATTTAATTTATACTTTTACACTAAAATTATTGTTAGCAATACATTTAATGAAAATCTGTAAATTTTAATGAGCTTACTAGACTTAAAAATTTAACAAGTCCATTAAAAAATCAAAATCATAATAAAAACACATCATCTATAAAATAAATAACAAAATTAAAAATTTTAAATATTGTTGTACATTAGTAGTTACACATATTTTAATGTTGAGGGGGCAGCACTCTCATGAATTTATTGTTAGGTGCCAGTTTCCTCACATACTTAGGACCTTAGAATGACCTTTTTTTATAGTACACTTTAAATAATTAGTATACAAATAAATATCATTATATTAATGATAACAAAAAACTAAGTACATACTTAAAACACTTTTTTTTTATAGTAGCTTAGTACATTATTTTACATTTTATATTTATACATTATATTAATTTCTTAATATTTACAGATCAATTTAAAATTGTATAAAATTGTAAATAAAAGCTTTAAGTATAAACTATTTCAATGTTAAGTAAATTGCAAGACACCATTCCAAAACTGAAATTTGAATACGAAAAGACCATTGAAAGTATCAAGCTTGGACATGAGTGTCTAAATGGTGTCTATAAAAGAAATATGCATTAAGTCTGAATAGTGCCTGATAAAAAATACTTGACCAGTGTAATATTGTCTATCATATGTACTCAATAATAATAATTAACAAGAACTAGAATTATATTTTTCAAACTTATATAATAATATAATTAATAAAAATAATACATTTATATAACTAAACCATATAATATTTAGTTGTGACACCACCATACATACATCTTTTACATATATACATACTGTTGGCATCAAAAGAAAGGTTAACCACACAATTGTTAAACATATTATTATGATGAATAAAAAGTTTTGAAATTAAGTTAATAATTAACTTAATATTTTTAAGTTCAACATTACAACCTTGATAACATAACTTATTGAATACAAATTATGTTAAATATATATTACAAGGAGTCTTTATAGTATGGATACTGATATATACCTATCATTATAATGGTTACATAATATAACTTAATTTTTTTTATAGCAACTTTAGGGGGCTACATTTGAACTGATCAAACTATAGAATATATTAAAGTATTTTTTTTTTTTTTTTTTATGTTGTAAATTTATAGGATTATTTATGTAAATATCAATATTCAGTACTACTATAATAACTAAAAATTATAAGTGTGAATATTCTAAAAAAACACATCCAAATTTATTAATGATATTGAACAAATTAATTATCAATATTTTTATTAAAATATGAATTGATTTCCATAATGTAAATATATAATTCAGTGAGATAAAAACTAATAGAAATTATTAAACAATAACCCAGATAGAAAAATTAGTGTCAAATGTTGAAATATTTAGTCCTGGACTAGTACCAGTTCCTAGCTCAACACTGAAATTTGAATATGATCATTAAAAGTGTCAAGCTTGGACACCAAAGTCTAGTGTCTAAAAAATAAATATAGAATAGTGCGTGATTAGTGCCTTATAAATAATATTGTACCAGTAAAATATTGTGTATCACATGTACATGATAATACTAACAAGAACAATAATTATATTTTTTATATTTTTTAAATTTATTATATAATAATATATTATTATTATAAATATTAGTATGATTTAGGTTCAGCATTTACGTTTGAATGCTGTTTCACCATCATTTCATTATTCATTTTGGCATGTTTTACCAAGTTTGATAGTTTTGAGTCGAATGGGTCTAATTATACTGGCATTAATTTTGATTTTCGTAGTTCTGATATAACTTCTATAACAAATATATAAATGCAGGTAATGGATTATTTATTTATTTTTTTGACATTATAGTAAGCTATCAACAATATATTGATTTACTTTCCATTATTTTATATAAAACACTTCCAAAAAATTCTGGCTTAGTTTTTGTTCCTTTGAATGTGAACTCCATCAGTAGTTGTTTGGTAATAATGATGTTTATTGCTCTAGAAACTACTGTGTCTATTTTCATCAATTGAATCTTTGATACTACGGAATGCAAGTATACAATTTACAATTAATAATAATTAATGTTTATATAATAATAGCATAAGACCATATTTTAAATATATTTGTATAATATTAAAATAATTATATACTCATCAATTTTTGTTTATGCTCAATTTGTTTAAACATATTGACCAATAAATGATAATATTCCATTGTTTTCAAAGGTGTAATAATCGTTGTAAACAACCTCCAATTTTGGCCAATTTAACAATTTTAGGGTCTATTTCTAGAGTCTATTCTCCACTTATTGTAACTAAATGATAACAAATAATTTTCAATTTGGTTGCCATTTTTTGTTGGACCTTTTCAATGCCAGTAAGTCGAAATAAATAGGATTCATTAGATTGTGTGATATTGTCTAGCTACTGAGCCACAGAGGTTATCTGAAAAAAAAAACAATTGCTGTTATTTTATAATTATCATTTGCTTTGATATTAAAAATATCTTGCAGACTTCCACAATCTAAATGTGTGTTTATAATATATGACTATATAAAAAAAGTAGGTATCAAATATTACTGTATTAAATTTTAGTCCTACAATGGATCAGGGCACAGGTCCTGATCACCGTCCTGATCCGTTGTAATTAAATATTTCTTCCTGTCAACATATTCATAATCATCAAAATAAATAAATACAAATTAAATGAACATTTTATAATGATATTGTATGTTGTGCTTAAGGCTTAATTTACTTAATTGATTTAATTTTTGCTAATAAATCTTGAAACAGTTTTTGGATAACTTTTTTCCAATTATTTAAAAATTAAAATGAATATAAATAATTTTTTCATTTAAATATATAATATGTTATTTAATCATGGCATGGCATGGAATCAATAAAACAATTTTTAATATACTTTATAAATTAAATAAAATAAATTCTAGAAGCCATTAACCCTTATTATGAAAAACATAATATTTAATATTATCTTAGAAAAATATTGTTTATTGTAGTAGATAATCGACCAGTTGTTGAACTTCCAAGTAATGTTGATACAAATATTTATATATTCAACTAAAAATGTAAGTACAATAATAGGTATAGGTATAACTTATTATTAAATTCAAATATTAATCATTTTTATATTCTTTCTTTATTTCGAAATATATATTTATAGTAATTGAAAATTAAATGAGTTGACTGCATCATCAAAGACTGATTCAAATGTTCCTCATACACATTTAAAACTGCTCCCACTGTGATGGACATTTTAATAAAAAAGTGATTCAATGTGGTTACTAATATCAGAAAAATATGCAATAACTGATGTTTGTAACACTCAAATATAATATAATTAGTCTAATATATTTTGACAATAATAAACTTACCATATTTCAAATAAATTGTAAAAAAAAAAAATTAAATCATTAACTTAATATTTTTATAAACTAGAATTCAAAAATTCTAACTTTTATATTAATTGCAGGTATAAGGACTACAAATAATTAAATTTGTATATTTTGGTAAAAAAATAACTTCCAAGTTAAAAGAAATTATTTAATTCGTGTTGATGATAAGCAAATAAATACATTTTAGTATAGGCTGACACACAAACTGTTATCAAATTATTATTTGGAATAATTTACATTTTTTTGGGTTGGTGTGAGATATTATCTTTTGCTAATTCTTATCATTTTTAAGAAAACTACTTTTGGCACTGTGCATTATGCGATAAGATTACAAATGCATACATTACCAATGCAATAAGAGAATAATAATATAGAATGGCCACTGGATGTTGAAACCAAGAAATGTTTTTACGTAATATAATAAACCAATTATATTTAACAATTTTTTAAAATGTTTGAGTTGATTTTACTTGGATGTTCTTTTAGTAGGTACAAATGCATTAATTTTTGTTTTTCATATCCAGAGATATCGAAGTCAATTTAGTTCAGAGGTTAGGTTACATAGGATAAAATAGCAATTAAAGTGTAATAATATAAGCACATATAAATTAATATTTAATTAATCACATATTTAACTGTTTATTTTTAGCCGCATAAATTAGGGAAGTTGTCATTTCTTTATTTTCAAGCTTAGCAATTATTATACTGGTATTTGATTTTTCTCAATTTGTTCTTTTGGCTTCAATAACTGTTATATCAATGTTCAGTTTTTCCTTATATCAGTAACTATATTTAAACAAATTTCACTTTTTGTTTTCTATATACCAATTATTTCAATAATAATTCCCATGATTCTTCAAGGTAGTTGATTTTTTTTGAGGTTTTGATTTTCCAATTTAATAAGAATATTTTCCTCTTTAATTAACTGTATATCTTAAAACATTGTTTTAACTTTTTCTTTAAACCTATTAAACTGTTCACCCACAAAGGTAACTGATTTGATGAGATCTTCTATTCTATTCTAAAAACGAGCTTTTGTGTTATTGGAAATTTTTTTAAACTGTATTTCAGAAATTCTATTGCAATGGATATGTATATTCTTATTACATTTAATGTCTAGAAATACGACTGTATCAAATAAAAGTCAGCTAAGAACTGATTTTTTGTCATATGTAACTGTATATGTTTTGTACTCTGCTATTTTTGTGCAAAGCAAATATGCAAATGCCTTAAATATAGTTATACATACATGTACAAACAATGTCTATAACAAATTTTTGATGTTAACTATATATTTAATTATTATTTGTGGACTTTTTAAATATTTTTAGATCCTCAAGTTCCAGGCTTTAGTAATTGATAATAATGATAATATTATTATAATAACAATTATATTAATTTCTCTTATTTTGTTTATTTTCAGGTAAAGACCTTAGTATTTAATATTATCAACGAATTATGTCCATTAAGAACATGTGAAAAACAAATGATTTGTTGTGATCTCACATTAAATTTAATTGCAGCAAGTGAAATTTTAAAAATTTTAAAAATTTTAAAAATTTTGTCAAATAACAATTATAACAAAATATCCAAGTCTAATTTTAGAAGTCTTTACAAGTCTAATTGTCAAATGTTTAGAAATTAGCTAGTAGAAGTACTGCAGTATCAGATAAAGTGTATGATATTTGTAAGTACAAGCTTCCAGTTCTAGTAGTGACCCAGAATTCATTATATGATGCAACTCAAAAAGTTTTCACAAACTAAACATAGGAATAATATTTAAACAGTTACATTTGCCTAAGTTGAAAAATAGTCTGTGGGGATTCATAAATGAATATTGCAAAGTTATGAAGCCATTTGCCTTTTTCACTAGACAAGTTTCAAGACGAAACAAAAAGCTTCTTGAGATATGTTGTTCCCATTATATTAGTATTAAGAAAGTTATTGATACTGAATAAATCTGAAAAGCTAATATATTGTAAACCTTTAAGTTTTAAAATTATAACTAGTCTAGAGAACAGATTTAATTGTTTTATTTTATCTAAATGATCCAAAAAGCAAAGATTTTATAATTGCTTTGATTAGTTATCCAAAATTTAATACAATAAAATGTATCAAATGTACAAGTACAAGTAATACAATTTTTGGATTTAAAAATAATAATAATTAGATTTGTTAAATAATCATCCAGTAATTAAAAAAGTATTTATTAAGTACAACACTTTTCCTATTAAGAAACTGTTTAGTGGTGCAGTGCAAGTTTACTGCCTTAGTGATAAAACATTTGAAAAATTATTATGTTGTAGAAATATGCAATAGGTTCGTAATTTAAAAAACTAAAAATTGTATTTTAAACTAAGAATTTTTTTATTTATATTTATTAATCTATAGTAGATTTATTGTTTTATTTTAAACAGACTAAAGGTAAATATTTATGTTATTGTATTAAATATCAAAATAGTTTTACTTATGACTAATGATTATTTTAATTTTCAAATGTTAACAAATTTATGTATAATTTTGACTTTTTTCAGTTTGAAATCTATTTGGTACGAATAATAATATATATATATGTGTGTGTATATTATACTTCAAGATAATAGTTTAATAATTATATACATTTATTCAAAGTATTCTGCCTTCAGTTGGCCTTTATATCTATAACTAGTCTTCCTTTTCAGAAAATAATATAAGTATTGGCATTGTTAACTGTTGTTAACATGATCATTTAAATTATTAAACATATTTTAAAATTTAAAAACAATTATTAGTGATTTTAACTAAAAATTCTTATAAGAATTATATTCTTATATTATAATTATATTATTATATTATTATTATAATTATTCTTATAAGAATAATAAGAATTCTTTTCGGGTTTTTAATATTTTATATTAGGTATTAAATTATTTGAAAATAACTTACATTTATCAAAATATATGGTTATATCATTTAGCCAAAACATCTATGAGAATAATAGGAACATTAAAGATCTAGATAATTTTGTTATGTCTGAAGATACATAGAATAATAGGTTTGTTTATATTTAATATGTATGTATAAATATGTTACATTTATTTATATATAAGTATATAGACTTCTAAATCGACTTTAACAAAAATTTTATTTTGACAGTGGTTTAAGTTGAATTGATGATTTGATATCAGAGGCAAAAAATATTAACACAAATAATGGCATTGATGATAATAATACCAATGGCCACTTTTTGCCATTTACATCAAAATCACCAATTAGCTTGTACATATTAAATTTTCTTATGAATATGTCAACGTATTTGTAAACGTATATAAAGTTAAAAAGAGTAATATACTAACTACATTACATAATACAGTTGCTACAATCAAATCATTTACTGCTATAAGCCAGATAAAAATGAAAATAAAAGCCAATTATTATGAAGAAAAATTGTTATCACAAGAAAGAATTGCAGTTACAAGAAAAAACAGTCTGAATCCTTAATAAGTACAGCCTAAATGCTGGTATCTCAATCTAATTTATAATTGCTTGCTTTATTTCCTAAAATAAACAAATTTAAATGTTAATCTTAGTTATCTATTTAACAAATTGTTTATTCTTTTCATACTTTTCATACTTTTGCTTTCTCAATGCTTTATATAATATATTTTTCTTTCATACTTTAATATGATCAACTGTAATACTTAATAATTGTTATGTATTACCTACTTATTATTTGCTGTATTTAATAAAATGTTTTGCTTTCATACTTTATTTTTACACATTGCCATACACATGCAATTTGCTTTATATAGTATTTTTCTTTCATATTTTGCTTTCTTTCTGTGCATTTTATGTTTATATTATATGTATTTTTTTCCATACTTTGATATAATAACACACTGAATACTTAATATATGTTTTAATTATGTATTAATTGTATTATTTAATGTTATTTAATCAGGTTTGCCATTCTGTCACTTTTTCATTTTGAATTTATTGTAAATTTATTCAAACTATTTATAATAATTTTTTTCAAATATTTTGAGATTTATTATTATATAAGAAGTGATGATATTTTTTTAGTTCTCTAAAGTAATTAATGGCATTAATCTTGATTGTAACATTGTATAAATGTGGGTTGGTTAACAAAATGTAATCTGTAACAATTTAAGGTATTTTTCATTATTTACATAATAAATATATTTTGTTAACATATTATGTTATCAAAAATTATTAAAACGTTTCCATAGATCTTTGTATTTTTCAATTGTGTCAAGATGAACATTAATCAATTATTTTAGTCGGTACATTTTACCTACTACTAATTTAATAATTATTATAAGTATCTATCTATTCTACCGACATTTAAAAATTGGTGTGTTATTATCATAGATCATATACTATATACTAGTATATTACTAATATATAATCTAAGGTTATGTCCAATAAAAATTATACTTACATATTTCTAAATTAAGCTCAATCTTATGCAACTCGTTTTATTAATGTATTTAAGTAAGTCACTTTTATTATAAATTTTAGTCTATTTATCCATTATTTTAAGTACAATATTTTGATGGCAATCCTGTGATTTAATAAAATGGTCTTTCTTACTTTGCTTTATACACATTTCATCATTTATACATTTATTTTATATACAATTGTATCATTTACTTTTTCTACTTTAGTTGGCTTTTTTTATTTCTCTAAAAACATTTTTACCACAGTAAAAAAAAGTATTATAAATTATTAATGATGATTTGGATATGATAGGATAAGTTTTACAAAATTATTTATTAGATTGAGAAATCAAAAAAATGTGAACTGAAATGTCAACTGATGAATCAGTGTAATTTTTTAATTCTTCCATGTAAGTTGAAACACTACTTTGTTACCATATACCGTTGTCCCGTTTTAAATGTACCACTAAATATCTCAGCCCGATAATCTTAGATTGAAATACGGTTTGCTGCAATAGCTAAGGGGTACTGAAGTACACATTTAAGGACAAATTTAAAATTTTTAACTCTTGTAGTATGTGCATGCGCAATACAAATTTTTTTTTTTAAATTGCAACACCTAGTTTTGTCACCGGATATGGATAGATTATTTTATTTTAATTAATTTTAATCCATTGACCATAGTTCTAAACCTAAAATTGAATGAGTTACAGCTTTTTGAAATTTTAAAATAATTAAATTTTTTCGATTTTACCAAAAACATTACACGCTTGAATTGAGTGATTTTTTCATAGATTTTAATTAAGAATGTGAAGTAGGTAATTAAATAAAAATTACTCCATTACATTGTTTTGACTTATGTTTATTTTTATTATCTAATAAAATGTTCAAAATTTCCTCCGTTTTTTTCTAAACACAATTCCAGTCGACGACTCACTTCTCTATAGGTTGCTGCCAAAATTTGTTCTTTTGTTAATTGTCTGCACGCTACCGTTATTTTATTTATTAAATCCTGTAAGTTTGCTGGTGGTTCTGCATAAACAGCAGTCTTTAAATGGCCCCATAAAATAAAATCTAATGGTGTTAGATCAGGTGACCGTGGGGGCCATTTC